>OZ010793.1:256641635-256885824 GCA_963932465.1 Maratus speciosus | reverse complement strand
GAAGAAATATTATTAAAAAAAATAATGGGGTCATGCATAATACAGGGGTCATGACCCCTGTGACCTCCTCCTTGGATTCGCCATTGCATCTACCTGCAATTTTTACTGACGCACTAATGAAAGCAAAATATATTCTTTAAAACAAATTAACAAAATATGAAAAAATAAATAAATAAATAAATAAATAAAAAGTATTTATGAACCTTCATTACTCCGTTGCATTAAACTACCAAAAAGTAAGGTTTTTTGTGTTTGTTTGTTTGTTTTTATGTTTATAGAAGAAATATTATTAAAAAAAAAATAATGAAATGCGCTGAAGTTCAAATATCACGCGACTGGAACGGCGAATATTTTATTCAAAATTTTATCGATATAAGTCTGCATCAGATTTTTTTCTCAGATTTTTTTCTAGGTACTTTTGTAATTGTGAAAAGGATGTTTTCATCTCCAGCATCCAAGATGACGTACATTATTTCCGCACAAACACGCGGTCAAAGTGCTTCTGGAGTCGCAGTACAATGATGTCGCTTCCGGACGGGATGAAATCTTCGCAGGTGTTCGGAAGCAAAGGAACTGAAAATGAGCTAAAATCGGATGTAAGCACCGTCACTTTTTGGGATGCATTAGTATTACTATTCATAGTTAGATTCGTTCTAACGTAAATATATGTTTTTTTCTCTTCCTATATTTCCATATTTAGAGCGCAGCAGTGGCGTAACGACGCAGGCAGGGGCCCATGACAAAAGTGTTCTGGAGGCCCCCTGCATCCTATTTTTGACTACGCACTTAAACAAAAATAGGGAAATTGGCCTTGTGCCACATTAATTATATGAATTAGAGATCTGCATCGGACCGAGCCCGGCCTTTCATTTTTTTTTTTTTTTTCTACATAGCCGGTACGGTACAGACTTAATTCTTCCAAGAAGTATCGGGTCAGACTTTTTTCTGCTTTCTTTAAATAATAATATTGCTGTTGTACATTGGTTAATTTACTTAGGTTTCAAAACTTTGGTTGATTTCGTTAATATATATATATATATATTTAAAAAAATATGTACTTTTTTATTGTTACTATGGTGCATAAAAGTTGGATTGTTTAACCATCTTTTTCTTTTATTCTAAACATTTTTTAAATGAAACTATTTGAATATAATTGTCCATAAATGATAATTGATGTTATACTAATTCTATATCGTATGGCATGTAGACATATAATCTGAAATACGCCATAAAAGTTTCGCACAAGTATGTATGCGGTATTCTTTAAAATATAGTTATATGTAAATTCAGAATTATCAGCATTAAAAAAAAAAAAAAAAAAAAAAAAAAATGAATTTGAGTCAGGTCGGGCCTGGATTATTTTCTTTTCTTTCTTTTATTTCCCACTTGGCTAGGTCAGGCCAGGCCGCGAATTGCGAAAATATAAACAAGGCAAGTCAATTTAGCTTTGACTGGGGCCGGGCCGAGCCTGTCATGAAAATTTCTAATTTCAGACTTGTGAATAAACATTATTAAATCAGTTATATACGCCAGTAAAAGAGGAGGACCTTTGCTTCTCCCTGCATTTTCAAATTTAATTTTCTTTTTCTCTTACGATTTCGAAAAGAATTGGTAAATAAGTGATTTAAAGGTGTAACAATATTTGCGAAATCCATGAAAGGTGGTATTAACGTATAATTTTCTCGAGCACTAGTGAAGCGATTTTATTAATATTTGAAATAGTTTTGGCAGTAGACTATAAATTGATCGTTTAAAAATGCGACAGTTACGCAATGTAAAAGTCTAGTATATTTTTAGTTTATTTTTAAATTTACATTGATTAATTGGGGTTGATTATTCAGTAAAACAAAGCAATCAAAATATAGCTAATTATAATACGAAAATAAATAAATAAATGAAATTGCTTCATTAGTTCCCAATAGAAAATAGTCAATATTAACTGTTATTTATGGGATTTCGCAAACCTTTTCTCCCTTAAGGTGGTTCTAAAAAAAATGTTTTTTTCCCTATTAACAACCCGAAACGTTCTTCTGGCTCAATTTTAAACGTAAAAGCACGATGTTTGCAAGCATGACTATTGAAAGGATTTTTAATCGACCAGTTTTTTTCATTTTTCGATAAAT
Source organism: Maratus speciosus (assembly GCA_963932465.1). NCBI lineage: Eukaryota > Metazoa > Arthropoda > Arachnida > Araneae > Salticidae > Maratus > Maratus speciosus. The sequence continues at coordinate 256,883,701 of OZ010793.1, read as the reverse complement.
AAACCTTGAGTTATAAACAATTCCTGTTTTATGAAGGCAATTTTTTCTCTTTCCCACGGTGTCATGACCGGAAATTCTATTAAAAGCGCCAAATTTGGCAGCATTTTATGAAAAATCTTCTGCTTTCATTAAAAACTGGAAAAAACTGTTCAATTACATAGTCTCCGAATAAGAACATCTATCAATTTTGTGCGTTTGACAACAAACGCTGTGGCCAAAAAGATTTTAAAAACATATCAGAAAGTAGTTTGTTTGGATTTGAATACAGACTTAAAAAATTTAAACACTAAGATCAAAATGAACTAAAGCTTTTTTTGTTTGTATGGCCCTGCCCCCCCCCCCTGAATGCGCAAAGAAGACAATTTTAATTCCTCTTTTTAAGGTCATGTGTTTATAAATGACCCGTGTGGGGGGAGGGCGGAGGATGCAGCCTACTTGACGTAAAAAGGAATATATTGCTCCAATTCTCCATTTCGTTAAAAAAAAAAAAATTGTTGAAACTTACTTTTTGTATTTTTAATATTTCTTAACTGTTATATTTCTATATTGCTTTTTATGCTGATATGCTTAAAGATTGTCTTTCTCGGGAAGTTCTGACAAAAATTGTTTAGGGCCTGTTTACGATCATGTGTTTATAAATTACCTTAAACGTCCGGATTAGGTGTCAGGGGATACAGCTACCCTGTCGAAAAAAATAATATTTTGTCTCTACTTTCCATTTTGGAAAAAGAAGTTGAAGCTTACTTTTGTATTTTTCATATTTCTTACTTGTTATGATGCTATATTTCTTTTTACGTTGATATGTTGAAAAATTGTCTTTCTCGGAAATTTCTGAAAAAAAAAATTGTTTGCGGTCTTCTTATGGTCATGTGTTTATATGTGCGACTCAGGAGTCGGGAGATACAGCTCTATCCTGACGAAAGAAGTCTCTATTTTCCATTTCGGAAAAAGAAATTGAAGCTTACTTTTGTATTTTTCATATTTCTTACTTGTTATATTTCTTTTTACGTTGATATGTTGAAAAATTGTCTTTCTCGGAAATTTCTGAAAAAAATTGTTTAGGGTCTCCTTATGGTCATGTGTTTATACGTGCGGGTCAGGAGTCGGGAGATACAGATCTCCTGACGAAAGAAGTCTCTACTTTCCATTTCGGAAAAAGAAATTGAAGCTTACTTTTGTATTTTTCATATTTCTTACTTGTTATATTTCTATATTTCTTTTTACGTTGATATGTTGAAAAATTGTCTTTCTCGGAAATTTCTGTAAAAAATTGTTTAGGGTTTTCTTATGGTCATGTGTTTATACGTGCAGATCAGGAGTCGGGAGATACAGCTCTCCTGACGAAAGAAGTCTCTACTTTCCATTTCGGAAAAAGAAATTGAAGCTTACTTTTGTATTTTTTATATTTCTTACTTGTTATATTTCTATATTGCTTTTTACATTGATATGTTGAAAAATTGTCTTTCTCGGAAATTTCTGAAAAAATTGTTTAGGGTCTCCTTATGGTCATATGTTTATACGTGCGGATCAAGAGTCGGGAGATACAGCTCTCCTCACGAAAGAAGTCTCTACTTTCCATTTCGGAAAAAGAAATTGAAGCTTACTTTTGTATTTTTCATATTTCTTACTTGTTATATTTCTATATTTCTTTTTACGTTGATATGTTGAAAAATTGTCTTTCTCGGAAATTTCTGAAAAAAAAATTGTTTAGGGTCTTCTTATGGTCATGTGTTTATACGTGCGGATCAGGAGTCAGGAGATACAGCTCTCCTGACGAAAGAAAGAATTTATTGCTTCAATTCACCATTTCGAAATATAAAGTTGAAGCTTACTTTTATATTTTTAATATTTCTTAATTGTTATAATTTCTATATTGCTTTTTATGTTGATACGCTTAAAAATTGTCTTTCTCGGGAAGTTCTGACAAAAATTGTTTAGCTTAGCTTATTTTATGTTTATTTTCTTCATACTTAAATGAAAAAAAAAATCCTTTTTAACGGATTAAAGGCACATGTGCTCGAAAATTTTGCCCCTCCATTGATTTTGTTTTCCATTGCCCATGAGTACTGTTGTGTAAAGGAACACTGCAAATTATTTGTCCGTTAAACACAGTTTAATTTTATATAATTCAGGATAATACAAACTCCAGGATAATATACTAATGTTGGAAAATAGTTTAACATATTAAATGAAATATAATGTAAGATTAATAAAATGTATACGAAGTATAAGTTTACTACATACATTTATTTGCTGTTTTTTTTTTTTCATATATTTTGATAAATAACATTTTGCCCCTTATGCCAAAATTTTGCTACGACTACAACTAATAATAATTCCCTGTCTTCATATATTTTGATAAATAACATTTTTTTCCTTTTTCTAAATTTTAACACATCTTCTTCTTCTTCTTCTACTACTACTAATAATAATAATAATAATAACAATAATATAATAATAATTCCCCTTTTCATATATTTTAGTTGCTAATAATTCTTTTCTCTTATGCCAAAATTTTAATGTTACTTCTACTACTACTACTACTACTAACGTAACTATAATAATAATAATAATAATAATAATTATTATTATTATTATTATTATTATTATTATTATTATTATTATTATTATCTTTTCCTTTAAACACTTGTGCAACGTTATTCTATTTTATATTCAAACAGCATTTGGATTTCGTAATTGCTACTGCTTTTTCCAATTTCTCAACAAAGTGTAAAATGCTTAAACTGTGTATTACCTTGTGCTACTCTGTTACCAACAAATGTGTGGGAGTACATATGTTGACAGCATACGTGTTCGCATGCTATTCAGGAAAACAATGTCAAAGCTCAATCTTTATTCTTTGAATTTTTAATTGACTGCTGATTTTTTTTTATTCTCCTAACAAGTAGTTTAGGCGTTGAACATTTTTTAGTTTTTTTGTTTTGTTTTGTTTTTTGTTAATTTTATTTACTTTAAATTTTTTTTAATAAAGTTTAGATAATAATATTTTTTGTAAGTGTTAGAAAATTTTTACAACACAGTTTCTATTTTAGATTTAGCATTTCTGTTATGAATAAGTTGTAAATGTATTTAACGTGAAATGTAAGTTGTAATGTAAGTTGTTTGTATTTAACGATTTACAAATTCAGATAGCATTTAAGTTTCATAACTGTCACTATTTTCCCCAGTTTTGTAAAATGTTTCAACTGTATATTACCTTGAATATCCCCCTACACATTTTTTGTTGACACGTGTGTTCGCGTGCTATATTTAGAATAAAATATCAAAGGTTTATTTTATTTCACTGATTTTAAATTGACTTTTAATATCTTTTTTTTTTTACCAGGTGCGCTGCATGTCGTAAGTTAACAAACTTTTTGTTCGTACTTTAAATGCCCTTTAGAAGTGCGTTTCAGTTTCTAGATATCATTATTTCATTTTATTTTTTATAATTTTAAGGAAAGTTTTACGATGCAATTTCTATTTCAAATTTTTTATTTTCTTCTATCTTTACAAGAAGAAAGTATTGTATTCGGGAAAATTTTCGAATCCCGGTTTTCGAGGTATTTACACATTTTAGGGTCAGACATCCCGAAAAATATGTTTTTAAAAAATGTCTGTCTGTGAGTCTGTCTGTATGTATGTGACACAAATTTCGTGAACGCTCTATCTCTAGAATTAATGAACGGAATTTAATAAAACTTTAGATTATGTTAGTTCCTTGAGATAAATTATTGCTGATTACTTTTTAGTGTACATCGCCCCACACGTGGCGCTGATATGCTGCATTTTTCGCAATTTCCGCAATAGCTATATCTCAAGAACTAATGAACGAATTTTCATCAAGCTTCAGATTCAGTTAGTCCCTGATATAAATTGGTCCTGATTAGTTTTTGATGTAAATCGCTAAATAGGCGGCGTTGCTATAAAGAATTTTTTACGATTACGCGAATAGCTCAATCTCAAAAACTAATGCACGGATTTTCATCGAAGTTTAGATTCAGTTAGAAGTTGTAGGTGATTAGGTTTTAATGTAAATTACCTAGCAGGTGATGCTGCTTGCTATGCAACGTTTTTCAGGATTTACATGATTATACCAATAGTCATATCTCAAGAACTAATGCACGGAATTTCATATCTTTAGAATCCTTATGATGGGCATAGATTGTCCTTTAATTATGGCACTGTGATAACGAATTTTGAAGTATTAACATGTATGAGATGGAATAAAGTTTTGGGATTGCCACATCCGACTAGTTTTTCTTTTCCCTCTTTTTTTTAAAGAATAAGTAATGTTTAAGTTATGTCTCTTTCTTTCTTTTCTTCTGTTTTATAAAACTCCTTCATGCTTTAAGAAATATTTATTTCAATAATGTTAGTCAAATTACGTTCTTTGTTTCAACCACTAGTTATTTTTTTTTAGAACTTTTTTATTGTAAAACACGTTATCCGCAATGTACAGGGCAAAATTTTCCTTCATTACACCAAATCTTTATACTTTTAAGTGAGTAAGAAAGTTTTATAATATCCATACAATTCCATTCTGAGTGTTGCATCCACTCATTCCCATTCAGATTATACACCAGGGATGTAGTGGAGGGTAAACGGAGGTATATGCCTATACATTCTGAATTTTTTAAGAAGGTCCGTATACCCATTGTTTTTCAAATAAAGCTATAGCGCATACCCTAGGCATGAGCATGACGTTCATTACTTTAGCGTAGGTATGCACAACCTGTGGCCCACGATGGGTTAACAAGTGGCCCGCGAATTTCGTCAATTTATTATTGGCAAAAATTGCAATTTTTGATCATAGGTTGAAGGAAAAAATCGTGAATTTTGTCAATTTGCCGCGAAAAACAATTGCAAATTTCGTCAGTCAGTTAAAAATTGCGAATTTCATTAATCCCCCGGCCGATACCATTTGTATCGATATAGGAAATTCCCGAGTTGCAAATTTCGTCAGTCGCTAGTCGAAAAATACCTCGAATTCCATCGATCGGGTGCTGAGAAACGTGTGTTTCGTCGATCGCGCGAAAAAAAGTCGCGAATTTTGTTGATCGAGCAGGGGGAAATCTCGAGTTTCGTCAGTTTATCAAGAGAAAGAGTCGTGAATTTTGCTAATTTGCTGCCAGAAAATTGCAAATTTCGTCAGTCAATTAAGAATTACGAATTTCGTTGAATGAGTGTGGAAAAATCGAGTTTTGTCGATCGGACGCGAAAAAGTCGCGAGTTTCGTCGATCGGGTGCAGTAAAATCAAGAGTTTCATTGATCAGGCACAAAAAAATCGTGAGTTTGATCGATTGGCCGCGGTTTTTTCGACCGCGCGCAGAAAAGTCGAGTGTTTCGTTGACCAAGCGCGGAAGAGTGTCGCGAGATTCGTCAGTTTAACGCGAGAAAAAACCGCGAATTTCCCCCAATTTGTCGAGGGGAAATTGCAAATTTCATCAGTCATTTAAGATATGCAAATTTCGCCGGTCGGTTCGCAGAAAAATAGCGAGTTTTGTCGATCGGACATTGAAAAATTGCAAATTTCGTTGATCGGCTGCGGAAAAATCGCGAGTTTCATCAGTTTATCGCAAGAAAAATTCGCGAATTTCGGCAAGGGTTTTATTTAATTAAGAATAGCTAATTTTGTTGACTGGGCGCGGAAAAATCGCGAATTTCATCGACCGGGCACGAAAAAATTACGAGTTCTGTCGATCAGGCGTGGAAAAATCGCGAATTTTGTTGATCAGACGCGAAAAAATCGCAAATTTCGTTGATCGGACAGAGAAAAAATCGTGGATTTTGTCGATTAAGTGCGAAAAAATTGCAAATTTCGTCGATCGGCTACGATAAATTCGCGATTTACGGCAGTTTATCACGAGAAAAAGTTGTGAATTTCGACAATTCGCCACGGGAAAAAAATTGAAAATTTCGTCAATCAGTTAAAAATCGTATATTTCGTTGACTGGGCGCGGAAAAATCGCGAATTCCGTTCATAACGTGTGGAAAAATCGCGAATTTTTTCGATCAGGTGCGGGAAAATCTAAAATTTTGTTGCAGAAAAATTAAATTTCGTCAATTTAAGTTTATTCATAAAGTTCACATTTTTTTCTTTCACTGGTCACATTCATGCACATGTTTATTTTTAGCACTTTTAATAAAGCAAAATTTAATCCCCCGAATAAAGTCAAGGAATATACTCCTTGAAAATAATCTTTGCTACATCTCTGTTATATATGCAAACGTAAACTGTTGATATATCCTTGCCAACTGAATTGGGTATGGTATGTTGTCTGGGCAGGGGAACCTAAAGAGGTAAAACTGTCAATCCTCTGAAACTACATTTTATAGGCCTCAGATCTCCCCACCTCCCCGAAATAGGATTATCTCTGTGTTGCTGATGTGGCCCTCGGCAACCCAGGCATTTTTAGGTAGATTTCGTATGAAATACTACCTATTGGGATCGTTCCTACGTTGGAATTTCTGAAAACTTTTTGCAGATCTACACCGATCATGACCCCTAGAACCCAAAACCACCCTCAGTAAAAAACTTTATCTATCTATCTATCTATCTATCTATCTATCTGTCTATCTATATATATCACTTTCTTCTGGACACGATAACTTTCGTAATTCTGCACCAATCTCTTCCAAACTGATACATAAAATCAATGGGCATAAAATCTCGGTCAAGTTCGTTAATGGGCAAAATCGGACCAAGGGATGGAAATAGGGAGGGGTTTTGTAAAAACCAAAAACCTCCCATAACTTCTTATTTTTTGTACATATCAAATCAGTTTAAAATTTTTATTACTTCTAAAAATAGGGCTAAAATTTTATGTATCATAGATTTTTGATAAAGTTAAAAATGGGCTCAAGGGGCGCAAAAAATAGGGTTTTTGGGAGAAAAAAATTCATAACTTCGTCAATTCTCATGATATCAATTCCAATTAATTTTATTATAAATCTCCTTAATATTATCTACAACTTTTATATTCACAAGTTTTTGATAGGACCAATTCGTACCGCAAAAGAAAATTAAAAACGAAAACAAAAAGGGGGTTTGAAGAAGTAAAAAATCCTTAACTCCGTCAATTCAAAAGATATAAAATCCCCATGAATTTATCATATATCTTCTTAATATTGTCTACAACATCTATATAGACAAGTTTTGGATAGGACCAATTCTTACAGCAAAAACAAATTAAAAATATTTAGCAGTTGAAGAAAAAAATCATCTAAGTAAGGGTGTATTCAAATCCAAACTGCTTATTTTCTGACTCATTTTACAATTCATTTTTACTCTCAAAGGCTTCCAATTGGTACGTTTTCTTACTCAGAAACTATATAATGTACCGTAATGGTCAATTTCTTGATAGAGACAGAATATATTTTTTAAAAATGCTGTTAAAGTGGGCATTTTGAACCGAATTTCTCGATGCGGATTGTGTTGGAAAAATCATTGAATTAAAGATGCACTCAAATCCAAACTACTTATTTTCTGACTCATTTTTAAATTCATTTTTGCCCTCAAACGCATTTAATTGGTAGATTCGCTTATTCAGAAACTATATAATGTACCGCAATGATCGATTTTTTGATAGAGGCAGAATATATTTCATAAAATGTTGTCAAAGTGGGCATTTTGAACGGAATTTCCCGAAGCAATTGTGTTATCACTTTCTTCTGAACACGATAACTTCCGCAATTCTGCACAAATCTCTTCCAAACTGATACATAAAATCAAGGGACGTAAAATCTCGGTTAAGTTTGTTAATGCGCAAAAGCGGACATAGGGGATGGAAATAGGGAGGGGTTTTGTGAAAACCGAAGAAAACCCATAACTTCTTAATTTTTGTACATATCAAATCAGTTTAAAGTTTTTATTACTTCTAAAAAGAGCGCCAAAAGTTCATGCATCACAGATTTTTGATAAAATTTCAAATATGCTCAAAGGGCGCAAAAAACAGGGTTTTTGGGAGAAAAAAATTGCTTACTTCGTCAATTCTCAAGATATCAAATCCAATTAATTTTATTATACATCTCCTTAATATTATTTACAACTTTTATATTCACAAGTTTTTGATAGGACCAATTCGTACCCCCCCCCCCAAAAAAAAAAAAAAAAAATTAAAAACGAAAACAAAAAGGGGGGTTGAAGAAGAAAAATTTTCATAACTCCGTCAATGTCAATTCACAAGCTATAAAATCTCCATGAATTTATCATATATCTTCTTAATATTGTCTTCAACATTTATATAGACAAGTTTTTGATAGGGAAAATTCTTACAGCAAAAACAAATTAAAAATACATAGCGTTGAAGAAAAAAAATCCCTGCCGGCTCGGGCCTACAGGCGGAGGTAGATTTCGAAGCTAAGTACTAAATTCACCAACAAAATTTAAATCAAGATTAGAGATAAACCCAGTTCCTTCACCAAGAATGAGCTCTAGGGAGCTAACCATTTTGTGAAAATTCTAATATACAGGAATACACACACTCATGTATATGGAATAGGTTTAAAAATGGCTAAAGCAAATTCAGAGAACCTCAAAGTGTTAAAATATGTTAATATTTCCATAGTCTGGTTTTTATCATGTTTTAATACGTTTCTTCAAACTCACATGACGTTACATATTCACCTCCTGGTGTCCATTATATTTCTAATATGACGCAATATTTTGATTTTTTTTTAATTCGTCAAACTATTTATTTCATTTTGAGTTTTCAGGCAGAAATCTTGCTTTAGAAAACTTATGACGTAATATTCAATTTGTTTTCAATTCGTCAAACTTTTTATTTCATTAATTTTCGCGTGAAAATTTTGCAATAGGAAATCAATTGTTGTGGTGAGAATTTTATTGCTTTTTTTAATTGTTGGCAACTGCTATAACGCAAAATATTTATTTTTTTCTGTCATTGTTGTGAAAGAGCTGGTTTTATCAGAATCACGTTAAGACGATATTCAAAATTTTGAACCCTCCCCATTTCTATTCCCTTGAGCCGATTTTGCCCATTTTCAATCCCCGCCGAGATATTAGCCATCTCAAAGTTGTTGGGGAGTTTGAAGACCATTCGTGTATAATTGCGACTTTTATCGTGCGGACAAAATTTAGTACATACATACATACATATATATATATATATATATATATATATATATATCAGTGGCGTGGCGTCCGGTCATCGCTGGATGCGGCGATGACCAAGCAATATTTTAAAACTCTTAATAAGCTTTTTAAACTCTACGATCCAGTTTTAGCAGAACATTTGGAGTTCATGTATAAGTGAAGGTAAGATTTAAAGTTTCTTTTTTGAACATTCAACCATTGAATTTTAGAGTTAATAATTTTTCACCACAAACTTAAATAATTGCGATGACCACCGAAAATTTTCACGCCACGCCACTGATATATATATGTATATATATGTATAAACTTTTTAGGTGGGGGTGGTTTTGGGTTCCTGGGGTCGTATAATGAAAAGTTATGAAGGAATTTTTCAAAAGTCGCACCATGGTAACGACTGCAATAGGTAGTATTTCTTACGAAATCTACCTAATGGTTAATTAAGTGTGCATTCAAATCCAAACTGTCTATTTTCTTACTCATTTTTAAATTCATTTTTGCTCTCAAACGCATCCAATTGCTAGATTCTCTTATTCAGAAACTATATAATGTACAGTAATGATCGATTTTTTGATAGAGGCAGAATATATTTCAAAAAATGATGTCAAAGTGGGCATTTTGAACAGAATTTCCCGAAGCGATTGTGTTAGAAACGAAAAATATTGCCCTACTGAGAAAATAATTGCTTACTAATCAAGTTTTAATTAATTGAAAGAAAAATAAAAACACAGGTCGCTTATAAATCTTTTCAAAAATCACGTCAGCATGTTTCATATTTTTTTTAATTAAAAATGAATCTGAAAATGTGCCAGAAAATTTCGAGTTGTTGAGCATGGAAAAATATTTTTTTTAATATCGCCTTAACATGATTCTGATAAAACCAGCTATTTTATAAAAAGGAAATAAAAACTCGTGAAAAGCAGACAGATAAAACTGTTAAAGTGGATTTGTATCTAATAATGACTTAGTTTTTGTTGGTGAAATTAGTGTACTTAACTTCGAAATGTACCTCTGCTGGCCTGGCCGGCAGAGATTTTTTGTAAGTGGCCCTTCTCTTAAAAAGATTGTGCACCCCTACTTTAGCGTATATCCTCTGGTTTTTTTTATGACTACAACACTGATACACACCACCAATCAAATTCCTCAGCAGAGCCACAGAAATAGTGATGCGACCAGGAGCCAAGCCAGATAGGCGGCTAATTAGCACTATCAGTTATGTTTATTCGTATTGATGCACGGACAATCAATACAAAACTTTAAAAAAAAAATAAAGGGTAAAAATAATCAATTAGACAGATAAAATTACCAACAGCTGTACAAACAAACCGCTGTTTTCTGTTGTACAAAATAACATTCAACTTCATGATAAAGAACCGTATTTTGATACGGATTTTTCTACATAATTGAGAATTATCATGATTTTAAAAATCATTAGGCACAAAACCTTTTACTTAAAGAAACTCAGGTACAAGAAACACTTTAGGGCCCTGTGCTCATTTTAAAGATCATGAGAAGTTTCAACCCTTCAATGCATGGTATATAGCTTAGGGGTCGCGAAAGCGGTCCATATCGACCCTCGGGAGTCAATATGATATTAAAAGGGATCGATTCGGAGCGGGTAGAATAAAGTAATAAAAAATCAACGATAATAATAAATGAATAAGAAACGGAACTGTCTGTGGCTCTGACGTCATGATGTTAAACCACATTTGATATATACATTATTTCTACCGGTGTCAACTGACACCTTTTTAAAGTTTTAATTTGTGTTTATTTTGCTCGTAGTTTTTCAATGTGATAAGCATAAAAAAAAGTCTTCAGTTTATTAAAAGTGATTTGTAATTGTTTCAGTCTAAAAAATTATAAATGAAAAACCTTAAATCGAAATCTTTTAAAATGTGTCATTTGACACCGGTAGAAATAATATTAAAAATATAACGAAAATAGCGAAAAATCGGTGAAGTAGGGAATTTCTGACGTAATAATACCCTTTTTACTTTCTTCTATCTTTACAAGAAGAAAGTATGGATTCGGGAAAATTTTAGAATTCCGGTTTTCGACGGATTTACATGTTTTAGGGGTCAGAGATCCCGAAAAACGCGTTTCTACAAAATGCCTGTCTGGAATCTGTCTGTCCGTCTGTCTGCCTGTATGTGACACAAATTTTGTGGGCGTTCTTATCTCAAGAACTGATGCACGGATTTTCATAAAACTTCAGATTCAGTTAATCCTTGATATAATTTGGTTCTGATTACTTTTTGGTGTAAATCGCTCAACAGGTGGCGCTGCTATGCTGCATTATTCATGATTATCGCAATAGCTGTATCTCAAGAGCTAATGCAGGAATTTTCATCAAACTTCAGATTCAGTTAGTCCCTGATATAAATTAGCGTTGTTTAGTTTTTGCTGTAAATCGCCCATCAGGTGGCGTTGCTATGCCGCATTTTTCACGAATCCCGCAATAGCTGTATCTCAAGAACTAACGCATAAATTTTCATCAAACGTAAGATTCAGTTAGTCCCTGATATAAACTGGATTTAATTAGTTTTTGGTACAAATCGTTTAACAGGTTGCGCTGCTATACAGAACTTTTAACGATTTCCGGAATAGCTCTATCTCAAAAAGTAATGCATGGATTTTCATCAAACTTCAGATTCAGTTAGAAGTTGACATAAGTTGTTTCTGATTAGATTTTGGTGTAAATCACCTAACCAGTGGCGCGGCTATGCTGCATTTTTCAGTAAGTATTAACATGTATGAGATAGAAGAAAGTTTTGGGATTGCCACATCCGATTAGTTTTTCTTGCATTTCCAAAATCGTATACTATTAAATTTACTTTCAGCCAAGTTAATTCAATCGTGACAAAAAAAAAATGAAGTAATTTAGTTATTGAATTTCGAGCGGATAGGTTGAAATTAGTGTTGCGAGGCCCGTGGAATTGTGGAATAGGCAATTTAAAAAAAAAAAAAAAACGGACAAAGGCTTCTAAATAGCGACATAAAAATACAACCAAAACCTCTTAAGCTGGAGTTGCTATAGGTACTCAGAAAAAATTCCATTTTAGATAAACTTACGTCTTAGAAGGTAAAATTGTATGGTATCACTTTCGCCGCGGGACCATGAAATGTATTGTGGCAGCATGAGAATAATTTGGAGGATAGTCATTTAGCAAACACAAGCCTTTATTTACAGCTTCACAGCAAGGTATAAACAATCAGAAGGAAGTTAAATTTAAGGAATTGAATACACATAATTAAACACTTAAAATTAGTCCTGTGCGCATAGAATTGTTTGATTCTGAACATGGGTTCTTGGGCCGATTACAAAATGTACTTTACTTAATTTTCTATCTCGAAACTATCCTTCATACCGGAAAAGTACAGAAAAGAACTGTTTCCAGCAGGTTGTTAGCAAAAAATTAACATATTGACACCAACAATATATCTAAAAATAGTAAAAATAATAAAAATAAAATTTCTTTTCTAATCAATGATATTAAAATAACTGAAACTCAACAAAATGTTTAAAATGTACAGAAATCCTGGATAGGTTCAGATTTATTTAACTGTAAAATCAAAATCTCTTTAAGGTATATCCTCTTAACTGTTTGATTACGGGTCAGGACTGGTGGGTTTTTAAAAATTCAATCGTACCGAAATTTAAAGAAGAAAAATTCTTTGTTGTACATCTCCCTTCAAAATATCCTACACTGTAAAGAAAATCACAGTAATTTTACAACAAAAAATGCTGGCAATATGAGTGCTTGCAAATTTTGCCGTAAATGTACAGCAATTTTTTTATTTTTTTTATTTTATCGCACTCTTGTAGATTTTCAGCATTTTTTGCTGTTAATTTTACAGCAGTTTTGTTTTTTAGATTTTACAGCACTTTTGTAGATTTTCAGCATTTTTTGCTGTTAATTTAACAAATTTTGTTTTTTAGATTTTACAGTACTTTTGTAAACTCTCAGCATTTTTGTTGTTAATTTAACAAATTTTGTTTTTTAGATTTTACGGGTACTATATTTTCAGCATTTTTTGCTGTTAATTTAACAAATTTTGTTTTTTAGATTTTACAGTACTTTTGTAGATTTTCAGCATTTTTTGCTGTCAATTTAACAAACTTTGTTTTTAGATTTTACTGTACTTTCGTAGATTTTCAGCATTTTTTGCTATTAATTTAACAAATTTTGTTTTTTAGATTTTGCAGTACTTTTGTGGATTTTCAACATTTTTTTTGCAATTTATTCAACATAAAATTTTGTTTTTTGATTGTACCGAAATTTGTATATTCTCAGTATTTTTTACTATTAATTTATCACCAGCTTTATTTTTTAGGTTTTACATAATTTTTTGCTGTTAATTTAGTACGGCAATTTTTTTTAAACAGCACATTCGTAAATTTTGCACGAAGGCTGTGACATTTTACGCCTTTATTTTCAACAATGATGTGATAAGCAGCATACAGACATACCATGAAGAATGTACAAAATACTTGAATTTGAACATCATTACTTTCTAAATATAATTTTTCCTGATATAATATCAGAATTTCAGTAATTAAATAAGAAAAATTTCCATGGTAATAGTGGTATCCAAAACTTCACAGCCTTTAGATGATATGCCAAGCAAAATTTATACTATAGTATATGTGTATAGCACGATCATTTTACAAAAAGTGATACCTATAGGAATAAAAAATAACCCACTGGGACACATATATTCCGAGCCGTAGTAAAACGGTTAATGAACAATTAAGCGTAAAAAAAATTAATAATAACAATTAAAACCTAATGGAAATAGACATTTTATGTTCTTAAAATTCAGCACCGTAAGAACTTTCTTGGAATATTTGTGTATGTTTACTAATTATTTTCTTTATTATGTTGTATTAATTACTATTCAGAGTAGACTAACGAATGGTATGAGCGAAAATATAAAAGGATTTGTGTATCGGGAAAAATCGGGATTTCTTGTGTCAAAAGCGGTCGTTCTACGGAACGGGTCTTAACACACCTGAAAATTGAAACGTCCCCGTAAATCGGGACAACTTGCAGCACTATTTGTAACTCACAAATTGTAAACCCAACATTCCTAACCTTGTCCAGAATCAGCAGTCGCATGAACCACATTGATAATGTTAATCGCTTTTTCGTACTGACTATGTCAATCACTTTTAGAAATTTAATAAAAGCGTGAATGCGATGCATCTGATTAAATATAAATATATTAGACGCATATTAACAATCTTTAAAATTTCATTAACGTCTTTTTGTATTTCTATTCTATTAGTATTATTAGGAAACAGTAAAACAAAGGAGTGGGGCGATAAAGAGTTGAGAAATCCTTGAAGAGGTAGGTCGACGATCAAAAAAGTTTGGCGACTCCTGCTGTAGCTGATCAGTGATCAGCTACATATCCTTTCTTACCATGAATCACATGAAGCTCATTTTTTTAAAATAAATGCATTATGTATCTATTTATATACTATATACGTAATTCATCACATAACATACGAGAATGGTAACATTTATAAAACAAGTGGCGTGATTTTTAGAGTAGCAACATCAATGATAAGCTGTGTTTGTTCCATTAAATAATAATAAAATATGCATTTAAGTGTTAAGGCTCGCAGGAAGCATCCTATAAAACCCAGTGCAAACTTTTTAAAGACCTTGTTTTTTGTTTCCAAAAGGCTAAAAATGAAACGAAAACAGTCTTTTTAATTTCGATGGGAAGACCCTGTAAACGCAAGACAGCAACCCCCCCCCCCCCCACACACACACACACACCCTTATGGCCGGTTTTGACAACGTGGTTGTACGATTTTGTACGCATTTTCGTCAAAAAACAAGAAATTACTTTTGAAAAAATAGAGCGTATTTGTTATTTTGTGTCTGAACTCGTAACTCACTTATGTTAATAAAAGTTATTCTTTCTCCGAAGGGTGCTTCAACCTAGAATGGCCTTGACTCCAGCTCGTGACTGGAACGTGGAATACTTAAGTTGCATCGCGGCGAGTGGCGGTGTAGATTCGGTCGCGTAATTTAAAACGCTAATGAGCCCGTGTAAAAGAAATTCATTTTCTTTTTTTTTTCTTCTTTTTTCTGTACAATCAAGGAAGTTAACTGGAGCCTCCCTTATCTCATACAACTTGCATGACTCCAGTAACAAGGAAAAGAATGTTATGTCAGTTATTTAAAACTTGAAGAGATGTAACGCTGAAAAACACACGATTGTAACTTACAGTGATCATAAATAATTCATTTTTACCCAAAACTTTCAAATTTTAGGATTTTATTCATTTTAAAGCGATACATATTGATTCTCAAAAGATCATTTACAAATTAATAAAATCTTCGTGCTACTATGTGCTGCTATATGTGACGTACAAATATCTAAAAATATATATATTTACATACAATTTATTATTTTTTATGGTACTTACAGTCCTTATGATATGCACTTCCAATTCTGCTATAAAAATTGGGAATGAAATTGTTCATTTAAAGTCTTTGATAGTTATTTGTTTGCTGGATGATAAATATTTCTTTGCTGCAATATTACGCCATTGTAGTAGTGTCATAAGAATTGCAGGTGTAGCCTCTTCTTGCAGCTCAGTGTATTCGACAGTTTTTTAAATTGAACTTAAACCTTGCGTAACGAATCATTTTCTTCTAATTTACACTGTTTTCATCATCATTGCTATTTTGTCCGTCATTTTCAACTACGTCTTCAACCCTGTCACATGTAATTTTTTTGCTGTTCAGCCTCTGAGCAATAGTTTCGTCAGCAAGAAAGCTTACAATATTATTAAAGGTGAAATCTCCGAACAAATTAATAAACAGTCATCATCAATGAAGTACTTAATGCAGATGAAGAGAAGTCACAAAAATATAGAACTCTGATTTTTGGTCATAATGTTAAGGAATGGCTATATTCTGTTTCCGTAGCTCGGTTAAGTAAGACTCGGATAATCGGGACTCTACTGTACATCTTTCAGAGGTCACAAGAGGGAGAGTGAAACAGAAGCATAATCAGATACTATCTATTATGCTTGTAAATAAGACTGACTATCCCAAGTTCTTTCAGCATGTGTTGGTTGTTACTAATTTTTCAATATCACTTCATCATCAAGCGTTTAGCTGAAAGACGAAATATATCAAAAGTCCTTCACAAATTTTAGCTAAAAAAAGGAAATTTAAACTGGGAAGTAAGGCAGAATATGCTTCGCGAAATAAAATAGTATCTATGATCCTGGATATATAAACGTATGCACAGGGCTTAATTTGCGCCGGAGCCCACCGGAGCTCAGCTCCGGTACTTCTCTGTTTTTAGTAAATATTTAGATATTGGTCGGAATTCACCGGAGCTCATAAATACAGGGCTCCGGAGCCCAGTAGAATAGAGATTCAGACAAAACAGAAGCCTAAATTACTCTTTCCTTTCTCTCTCTCATCTCCTAGTTTCTACATTATTTTCTATCAAAACACTTATATGTGACACAGTGTGTCGCACACGTAGGAGATTGAAGTGAAACGACGCGTAAGATTTTCTAAACATTTTTCTTACGAATAATTTTGCTAGTTGTTCATTCATTATATATGCATTGCTTCGAACAATTCCTTTTTTTTTAACAGTATTTCCGTATCATAATCCTTACCGTATTTAATTGCAGAATTCTGGGAAAATTAACATTAAAATTAGGTAAAGGATTAGGTAAAGGTTTCTATTCGGAAGGAGTGATAAACTAAAAAGTGGGATAGATAGTTAAGTATATGCAGGTAGATATATTTAAAATTTTTATTTTCCTAAAGAAAAAAAGATGCTTTAAATTTTGCAAATAATGTATGAAATATAAATATGCGGATTGGCGTGATGGCGTAGGGGTGGGGGGGGGGGCACGCTATGGTTTTAGTACGGCAAAATATTAGGGCTCCGGTACTTTTTCTGTTAGAAACTAAGCCCTGCGTATGCATTATGATAGGGGAGAGTAGCCGAATTTGGATCACTTCATTTATTTTTAGGCGTAACCCACTTAATTTTTGGAATATTTTCAAAATATCATTACACGGGGTCAATCTATTCAACTACTAACTAAATACATCTTTCGATCAATTTCTTTTTGAAAATCTTAAATTTTATTGTAATTTGAAAAATTTATCAAAAGTGGTCCAAATTCAGCAACAGCAACTGGTTGCCTAAGTTGGACCCCCAGTCTCCTAAATTGGACCAAATATAATCAGGTTGTTTTAATAACTAGGGAATATAACTAATTTTATTAAAAGCAAAGTTTGCGATTAATGAAACAATCAAACAAAATAACAGCAATGAAATATAAAGAAATCAAATATCTGAGAATCAGAGTAATTGTTTTAAATCCAAAATGTATTCAAAATATAAATCAAAGTTATCAGTAATTAAGAATAAAAATTATGGAACTAATTGTCAGTTACTTGAACATCATGTAAGATGTGATGCAAAGATTACACATGTTCGTTTATTGATTTTATTTCCAGCGCACACAACATGGAACCGTATTTGGCAATCTGAACACTGGATCATTTCTGCTATTTTATTTTTCTTACAAATTAGGCAAAACCAATCATCACGGTCTAGATTTTTCTTTTTAGATTCTGAATTATTAGACTTTTTTTTTTGGAAATAGAGGTTTTCTTTACATTATGTTTGTAGTTCTTCCCTTCCATCATTTTCTTACTAATTGTATTATGCCTATTTTTTAAAATTTGATCTTCCAATTGCTTTTGTGCTGTGATAGCTCCCTTTTTGTCGTTTGTTTCTTTTATTTCAAGGTTTATTTTATATGGCGAAGATGTTAACGCAACTGATTTTTGGCTCCCTCTGTACTTTGATTTAACTGCATTTAGAAAGGGAGATAATATTTCTAATGATTTTTTGGCTTTTGGGGAGGATTTGTAGCTGCAGCCTTCTTGCAGGTCAATTTCTTCTCAACTTACTCTCTCCTTTTTGTTTCCTATATCTTTAACTGCTTTTGCTGCCACAGGTGTTTTCTTCCAGACAGTTTGTCTCTGTCTTTTTCAACATTTTCAACATTAGATAAAAAAGTGTTTAAAAATATGCTCTATTGAAAAGTACGCTACGATTAACCAAACGCAAACATTATATATTCAAACATTGTTGAATTCAGCCCCCCCCCCCACACACACACACGCGCTACCGGAGCCTTGAAATAACCAATCCTACCGGAAGGTTTGAGATTTTATGCGTTTTAATGGCAAAAAAGTATAATTCCACCCTCCAGAACTCTAAAAAGTCTGGCCCCTCTCACGGAATTGCAAATATCCTCCAGGAGGAAAATGTTTGAATTTAACTCAGTAAACCAAATACGCCGTAGGAATAAAGAATTCAAAGAAAATACATACAAAAAAAATGCAAATACAAATAAACATGCAATACATGCAAACAAAATTTATTGCATAAACATGTAAAAATATTTCTATGTTAATACAGGCCAAAACTGTATAAAAAATTAATGCAGATATGCAGTAAAAAAAAAACACTTGCATGGAGATAGTAATCCATTATAAAATATTAAAAAAATTAAAAAAATAGTGTACAGAGTGTACCGTCCTCGAAATTCATTACTTACTTTTCAAATTTATGATCGAGATATGGTCCAATTTAAGCAACTTAAATTGGCCCAATTACGGCAACTGCGCCATTTTTTAAAACAGATAATGTCAAGACTAAGAACAAAAACGAAATCAAACAAATCCACGTGAAAAATATGCGCAATAAACAGATGAATTTAGATATGTATATGAAAACATAACAACTTACATTAGTTTTAAAGTATTCACTTACGTTTAGGACGAAAAAATTAGATCAAAACAGCTAACTTTAGATTTTTTAAGATTGTCTGAAAACAGCAAGTGGTAGACGGTTGCTTCTTCTAATCATCAGTGACGTCATTCTGATGAAAAGGATTTGAGCGGTATATGGTGTCTCTTCCTGTAATTAACGGCAGAATGGCAACGGTCCAATTAAAGCGGCGGTCCAAATATGGCTACTCTCCCCTAATAAAATACAATTAAATTATTAAAACTTCACACATACTGCTTTTATTCGAGTACTTCCTTTTTTTTCTTTTTTCTTTTTTTCTTAACAAAAATTAGGCGGAGCGAAATTTGCGCGATATTTTTAGGATATGTAATTGATTGATATTCGTTTTTTTTTTTCTTTTCTTTTTCTTTTTTTTTTTTTTTTTTTTTTTTTTTCGAAACAAAAATATCGGACTAATTAAAAAAAAAAAATGCATAAGCGAAGTATAAATTTTCAATAAGCAAGTAATATTAAATAAAATATTTTAAACGCTTTCAAATGACATTCTTAAAGTGGATGGGAACTGGTCTCTTTAGTTATTCAGTAATAATAATAACTTTCTAGTATTAGCGAGAAAACACTAGCTGAATTTTCAGAACTTCAGCATTCAAGTTACCTAGAGGAACATTAAGTTTAAATAAGTTAGGGTAAACCCCCCAGTAACTGACACATTAAGGATTCTGTCTTGTTAACCCTTTATATCCCAAATTATGAATTTAAATATCTATCTCTACGAAACTTTATTCCATTGCATTATTACAATACACATTACAAGATAATATGCAATAGAAATAAAAGATTTATTTAATTTTTGTTAATTACGGCTAATTACTTGATGTGTGATACTTCAAAGTACTGTTGGATCATAATGCTTCAACAAAAATCGGGACTTAGAAAAAAAATTATATCCAATTTTTTCTTATTATTTTAATGTGACTTGTTAAGCATATATCTAGAGTATATATGTCTATGATGTATATATGACTAGATTATGATGCTGTTGATGCATCACCAGTGAGCATTTCGTCGTCAGAAGAACATTCTATAGTTGTAACACTATTGTCCGATAGAAAGCATATCTGAAAGAAATTTCCGAACATTTAGTTGCAGAAAACTCAAACGGATTCATAAAAATGCTAAAAGATATATTTAGATAGTTTTTTTTTAATTTGTAATCTTTTATTTATTTATTTATTTTAATAAAAATACAATATATTTTTTTAAAGATAAAAATAACATATTTTCTGTTTTATTATTCATCAATGTTATACATAAATCATGCAATATATTCCAATACATCGTATAAAAATCCATCTATCTAACAACCACGCATCTCTAGTAAATATATACGATTTTATGCACCATATGAATTCAGTAAAAATCCTGTTCAACGTAATCCCGACGGTACTTAAAAGTACGGCTTTGAAAAGTGCTTCGTAAAGTAAACAAACTGAAAATTAATTTTTTTAAGCGTAATATATTGTCAAGTGATTTATTTAAAACAAGAAAAAAAATATCATAGCCTTATGTTTAAAATTCCAGATGTTTCTAAGCAAAAATTAGAGATACCATGTCAGACAGCAAAATGGAGGCAACATTGAGACACACACGCTCCAAAATAGCTTACTAAGTAATTTTCAGCTTACTGGAGCTGCTATTGCTATGTAGTGATGGTCAAGGGAAGTATTTACTATTGTTTCCTAAAATTACCATTGCAAATGCATTCAACGAGTGTGTTTTAATTGGGATAGAGAATAGTGGTACTTTAAAGTACCGCCGGGGCATAAAGGGTTAAGATCACTATTACAAACTTTTAAATCTGTCTTATACTTTGCTTTTTTATGTTTGAATGTATAGTAGAGATACATTAAAAAATTATTGTTGGCAAAATTTTGAAAAATTACACTTTTGATTACCAAATTTTTTTTTTATATATAAATATGGTTAATAAATCCAGTAACTGACATCGTACCTATTTTGAAAATAAATAAATAAATAAACTGATACATAAGTTATAATAGATAAGACAAGTAAGTTATCACTATATGACATTACTTTGCACAATTTTACTTAGAAAATGCTTATTTGAGTTAGATTTTTTCTGAAGTGTTGGGGGAACTGGGAATTTCACCCTATATTGTTCTTTTCCTAGCAGTGAAATATTTTTACCCACTTTACTTTTGTCTTAGTTTTTATTAGTTTTCTGCCTTAGTTTTGTCTTAGTTTTTATTATAATATATATAATAAAAATCTCCAGTCCTATAGTTGACATGTATGCAACTTCTAAAAATTGAATTAATCTGAAAAAAAAAAATTTTACTTTGAAATTACAATCATAGATTTAAATAAAATAACATAGTTATACGTTCATTATATTTGTGAATATTTTTCATTTTACGGATAATTTTTATTATAAAAACCGAGAGAAATTAAAAGAGGAAATTTTCAGACTTTAAAAAAAAAAAATCGTCTGAATACAAATCTACCCTATATTTATAAAATCCTAATGAAACGAATTTATGAAACGGATATATGAAACGAATTTATGAAACAGATATATGAATCGACTGATTAAACAACTGATTATGTTTCAAGCGATTTCTCCTAAAATATGGGATACTTTGCGATGAAATTAACACCAAAAATCAGCATTGATCCGCAGATCTCAAAACTGACATTAGAATTTTTAAATTCGAATTAGTTTTCGAAATATTAATTTTTTTCTAATTTTATATACATTTTTCTAATGATGGCAACTCAAATTTTAATCAAACAGATATATTTTTTTTCATATTTCAGAAAAGGTTGACATGGTAACCCGGCTATTGTTGTTTATTTGATAATAAATGTTTATTTACTTTTATTTCTTTTTATAAATTATATAAATTATTTTGTTCGATAATTATTAATTATTTTTTTATATTTCCTTTAGAAAATAATATAAAATAATTAAAAAATACGGCACTACTTAGTTATTCCGTCGACTTCGCCAAATTATATAAATCGCCAAAACACTCGCCAAATTATACAAATTGACATAATTTTTATTTTAAATAACGAAAGAACAAATAAATTAGTATAACATTAATAAATATACAAATAAAAAGTCGAAATAAAAATCACTTGATGACGTAAACGCGTGTAACTTGCTTAAAGTCAAGTGAATGTGACATTTACGATCAACCATTATTGGCATTTAATCTTATAGTTTGGCGATAGATTTTTGGTCGACGGGATAACTAAGTAATACCAAAAATGCATATGTAACTGGTATTTGAAAAAGAGGTTTTCGCCAAATTTTCGGAAAAAAAAAATCACGCTAAACCTGCTGTACGTATATGACATCTGGTCAAATATTACCACTCGAAAAATAAAAAATCCCTGCCGGCCCGGCCTACAGGCAGAGGTAGATTTCGAAGTTAAGTATACTAATTTCACCAACAAAAACTAAATCATTATTAGATATAAATCCACTTTAACAGTTTTATCTGTCTGCTTTTGACGAGTTTTTATTTCCTTTTTATAAAATAGATGGTTTTATCAGAATCATGTTAAGGCGATATTAAAAAAAATATTTTTCCATACTCAACAACTCGAAATTTTCTGGCACATTTTCAGATTAATTTTTAATAAAAAAAATATATATATATATATATATATGAAACATGCTGACGTGATTTTTGAAAAGATTTATAAGCGACTGTGTATTTATTTTTCTTTCAATTAATTAAAACTTGATTAATAAACAATTATTTTCTCAGTAGGGCAATATTTTTCGTTTCTAACACAATCGGTTCGGGAAATTCTGTTCAAAATGCCCACTTTGACATCATTTTTTGAAATATATTCTACCTCTATCAAAAAATTCGTCATTACTGTACATTATATAGTTTCTGAATAAGAGAATCTAGCAATTGGATGCGTTTGAAAGCAAAAATGAATTTAAAAATGAGTAAGAAAATAGACAGTTTGGATTTGGATGCACCCTTAATAAGATGATTTTTTTCTTCAACCGCTATGTATTTTTAATTTGTTTTTGCTTTAAGAATTGGCCCTATCAAAAACTTGTCTATATAAATGTTGAAGACAATATTAAGAAGCTATATGATAAATTCATGGAGATTTTATATCTTGTGAATTGACGGAGTTTTGAAAAATTTTCTTCTTCAACCCCCCTTTTTTGTTTTCGTTTTTTTTTTTTTTTTTGGTACGAATTGGTCCTATCAAAAACTTGTGAATATAAAAGTTGTAGATAATATTAAGGAGATGCATAATAAAATTATTGGATTTGATATCTTGAGAATTGACGAAATAAGGAATTTTTTTCTCCCCAAAACCCTATTTTTTGCGCCCCTTGAGCCTATTTTAAATTTTATCAAAAATCTATGATGCATGAATTTTTGGCGCTATTTTTAGAAGTAATAAAAACTTTAAACTGGTTTGATATGTACAAAAATTAAGAAGTTATGGGGGTTTTTCGGTTTTCACAAAACCCCTCCCTATTTCCACCCCCTTTGTCCGATTTTGCCCATTAACGAACTTGACCGACATTTTATGTCCCTTGATTTTATGTATCAGTTTGGAAGAGATTTGTGCAGAATTGCGGAAGTTATCGTGTCCAGAAGAAAGTGATAACACAATTGCTTCGGGAAATTCCGTTCAAAATGCCCACTTTGACATAATTTTTTGAAATATATTCTGCCTCTATCAAAAAATCGACCCTTACGGTACATTATATAGTTTCTGAGTAAGAAAACGTACCAATTGGAAGCCTTTGAGAGCAAAAATGAATTGTAAAATGAGTCAGAAAATACGTAGTTTGGATTTGAATACAACCTTACTTAGATGATTTTTTTCTTCAACCGCTATGTATTTTTAATTTGTTTTTGCTGTAAGAATTGGTCTTATCCAAAACTTGTCTATATAGATGTTGTAGACAGTATTAAGAAGATATATGATAAATTCATGGGGATTTTATATCTTTTGAATTGACGGAGTTATGGATTTTTTACTTCTTCAAACCCCCTTTTTGTTTTCGTTTTTAATTTTTTTTTTTTGCGGTATGAATTGGTCCTATCACAAACTTGTGAATATAAAAGTTGTAGATAATATTATGGAGATTTATAATAAAATTAATTGGAATTGATATCTTGAGAATTGACGAAGTTATGAATTTTTTTCTCCCAAAAACCCTATTTTTTGCGCCCCTTGAGCCCATTTTTAACTTTATCAAAAATCTATGATACATAAAATTTTAGCCCTATTTTTAGAAGTAATAAAAATTTTAAACTGATTTGATATGTACAAAAAATAAGAAGTTATGGGAGGTTTTTGGTTTTCACAAAACCCCTCCCTATTTCCATCCCCTTGGTCCGATTTTGCCCATTAACGAACTTGACCGAGATTTTATGCCCATTGATTTTATGTATCAGTTTGGAAGAGATTGGTGCAGAATTACGAAAGTTATCGTGTCCAGAAGAAAGTGATATATATAGATAGATAGATAGATAGATAGATAGATAGATAGATAGATAGATATATAAAGTTTTTTACTGGGGGTGGTTTTGGGTTCTAGGAGTCATGATCGGTGTAGATCTGCAAAAATTTTTCAGAAATTCCAACATAGGAACGATCCCAATAGGTAGTATTTCATACGAAATCTACCTAATATTTCATACGAAATCTACCTAAAATGCAAACTGGCGAGTTGAAAAAAAGCTATTGGCGAGATTTGCATGCATCCGGCTAGCGTAACAGTACCAAGAATTCTTTGAAACCATGGCAAATTTTATGTAGTTTTATTCGAAAAAAAAAATGATTTTTTAATCAAAATAGAAAACTTACTGTCTCATATTGGCGCGATTATTTTCGGACGCCAATGTCATTTACGGAACGGGTACTTAACTGGCGCCAAAGTATCATTATTTTGCTTGATATGGTAAGCCGAATGTTGTTGTTTATGCTGTTGATGCGTTCCCCAAATTGGCGTCGTTAAAAAATCGCGTCAATATGGGACGTATATAACATCTGTGCCAAACTTTCATATGAACGGCGAAGGGATCAGACCGTATTTGTTTATGGCAGTTGATGACTTGAACTATTATAATATAGATGAAATGATGGCGATATAATAATATTTGGCGACTTATCACCTGTGCCTGGCTAACATTAAAGTACCAAAATGTCACCTAGAGTATAAAAAGCGAAGTGGTCCGCCTGGAACTGTTGGTGATAGTCACACGACTTAGGCTATTGTTATAGAGATTGCTTTAAAATACCGGGAGACAAAGACTCTGTATGCTTAATTTATTTTATTTTAGCTTCTTTTCAAATGTTTAACTGATCCTCTTTAATCAAAAACGAAAACAACCATTGGATGTCTTAACAGCAACTGATTCGCCCTTTAATTTTTGCAATCAAAGGGAATTGAATGGAAACTTACAGGGAGATCTGCACAGCTTTTTTCAGTATAATTCAATCTTCTCTAATATTTTTAAAACCCATCAGATTAGCGTGTTTTTAGATTCTGCGGTGTCTGAACAGGGGTTGGCGAGCGTAGCTTGCAGGGGGCAGAACCCCTAGTATTAATATAAAACTAATAGAGAAGTAATAAACATTCGCATTAATAGAAATTCTCTTTTCTTGAAACACCATCTGTTTAAAATACCTTCTTTTAGGTATAAGAAAGTGCATGCTTCATATATGATATTTTAGGCACTCAGCAATGTTTATTTTGATAAAAACTGTTGTACGTGCCTGAAATTAATAATAGCAATTTAGTACACAAGATAGGTAATCTGCTTAGAATATCTCTCTATTTTATTTATTATTAGAAAAACTGGGAAAAAGAAACTAATAACTACATTTTAAAATGTATTATTGCGAATAATTTACAATAGTTTTGAAAGTGATACGTTATTCAAGGTACGTTATTGCGAAATAACTCTCTAATTAAAAATTATTAGTTTGTCTAATTATTATAATAACTGTAAATGACAACATATGATTACATATTCATCATATTTAGTTTTGTTATTATGGAAACTGTATGGAAAAATAATTAAAAATAATGAAAAGTTTAAAAAGGGGAAAAGTTTATTGCAAATTTTAAAAAGTATTGATAGCGATTCACATTTCTAGATAGTTCATCATGTTTAGTTTTATTATTATGAAAACTGGAAAAAAAAAACATAAAAAAAAGGAAAACGTTTATTGTAAATTCCGGAAAGTATTGATAGTAGTTCACAATCCTAGATAGTTCATCATGTTTAGTCTTATTATTATGAAAACCGTAAAAATAATTGAAAATTAATGAAAAGTGTTTTAAAAAGGAAAAATATTATTGTAAATACTCAAAAGTATTGATAGCGATTTACAGTCCTAGATTGGCCTTTTACGCGTAATACTTCACTAATTAAAACTAATTGTCCGTCTAATTCAGTCATACGTTAAAATGAAAACACCTATTATACGTTTGAAACTTTTTCTATAGTTATGAAACGAGAAGAATTTTTTTAAAAAAAAGAAGGATATTACTGACGATATAATAATAATAATAACCTCCACTGGAATGGCTTGAAATTATTGGTAGAGATTCGCGATCCAAGCTAACTCACTACGTAGCGAACTTTTCTAATTAAAATAAAGTCTGCATAATTATTGTTACAATTTTAAATGGAAGTACATGATTTCGAGATAGCTATCTTATTTATTATTATAAAAGCTTTAGAATATTGTTAAAATACTACAGATCAAATTTTGAAAAAAGAAGAATACTTCAAAGTAGAGATAGACCGAAAATTCGGTTTCCTTTTCCTTTTCGGCCCAAAATCTGAGTTTCGGCGAAAAATTCGGCCGAACCGAAACTATCTGTATGATTTTAGAGAGAAGAACATGATTTAAACATCTGTTTATGTACCGTCATGAAAACTCGGGAATATTTAAAAATATTCCCGACAAAATCAAAAAGTAAAAAAGAAAAAATATATATATATCCTTTTTTTTCTTCTTGCAGGGATATAAAAAAATTAAGAGCGATTTAGTTTCCTTGATTTGCCTTTTCTGCGAAATATCTTCCTAACTAGAAAGTAATTAGACTGCCTCATTACTATCATAACTTCATAGCTGCCAACTTGTACGTATTTTTCTCACCACTAAAATTTAATTGTAAAATTTACCTGAAACAGTCACCAAAATCCAACGATTTCTAACGACGAAACAAGACAAAAATTTCTATTAAATTTTAGTGGTAACAAAAAACCGTAAAAGTTGGCAGCTATGTAACTTTATATAAAACCACATGCTTATATATTCTATAAATTTATATAGTTATCGTTATGAAACTGGAGATTTTTAAAAAATTACAAACGAATATAAAAAACTAGAGAACAGGAATTCTGCTTTTTCAGAATTTAGTGTCGCAGAATTTAGTGCAGCCACCAGTCCACCAGTCCTTCTGATGGACTGGTGGTTCCATCTAAAGAAAATAACTCGGTTAAGCGGGACTCGGATAATCGGGACTCTACTGTAGTGCAAAACATATTTCAATTTTAAGACTTAAAGCACACGCTTTTATTTTATGTAAAATGACGTCATTTGCATTAATATAGATACTTAAAATTAAATATAGTTTATAATAGCTCCATGTTTTATCAGAAATCATTCATTTATATTTTTCTCAAAATAGCACGTATTTTCATTACATATTTTTAGTTTTTATGGGGAAATGGCAACAAAAAGATATAATTGCTATTTTCAACTATTTTTTCTTTACTTTCTACAGAAATGGAGTACTTGAGTTGCCAACATGAAACAAATGTCGCTAAAAACTACAAAAAAATTAATATTTCAAAAATAAATGGAGATGCAGTTTTCAAACAAATTGCATTAAAAAGTACTTTTAGGTAGCTTTCTTTACAAAAAGCTACCTATTGCAGCCGTTCGGAGGAAAGCGATTTCAAAAAATTTTGGTATATTTTCATCGATCATGACCCCCAGACCCCGAAACCACCCTCCGTTCAAAATTGATATATATATATATATATATATATATATCTGACCTATGTCACACTGTAACTCTCGTATTTATGAACCGATTTGGATGTAATTCGGTGTGTACATAGTACATACCAATATCTCGACCGAGTTCGTTGGCCAGCTTCATCCGCCATTTTGTTTCAAAATGGCGGCCATTTAAATTTTTTAAAAAAATTTAAAATTTGAAATTTGGTACCAAAAAATTGAAAATAGAACAATATTTTTTTCTTGTGTATTTGATCTTTATACAAAGACTCCGTATCAGTTTTTGTTTTGTCTATATCTTAAAAAATGGCTGAGTTATAGCATTTTGAATTTCTAGCGAAGCTGACATTTTGAAACGTCCTGAAATTTGTCACGCGATAAAAGGCGTATTTATGAACCGATTTAGATGTAACTTCGTTTATACATAGTACAGACCAATGTCTCGAACGAGTTCGTTGGCCAGCTTCATCCGCCATCTTGTTTAAAAATGGCGGCCATTTAAAATTTTAAGAAAAATTTAAATTTGAAATGTGGTAGCAAAAAAAATGAAAATTGAAAAAATATTTTTTTCTTATGTGTTTGACCTTGATAAAAAGATTCGGGAGCAGTTTTTGTTTCGTCTATATCTTAAAAAATGGCTGAGTTATAGCATTTTAAATTTCTAGCGTGGCTGACATTTTGAAACGTCCTGTTTTTTGCCACGTGATAACAGCCGTATTTATGAACCGATTTGGATGTACCTTGGTGTGTACATAGTACATACAAATAACTCAACCGAGTTCGTTGACCAGCTTCATTCGCCTTCTTGTTTCAAAATGGTGGCCATTTAAAAAAATTTAAAAAAAATAAATTTAAAATGAGATACCAAAAAATTGGAAAATGAAAAAGATTTTTTTTGTATGTGTTTGACCTTAATACAAAGATTCCGGAACAGGTTTTGTTTCGTCTACATCTAAAAAAATGGCTGAGTTATAACATTTTGAATTTCTATTGTGGCTGACATTTTAAAACGACCTGATTTTTGTCACGCGATAACAGGCGTATTTACGAACCGATTTGAATGTAACTTGGTCTGTACATAGTACATACCAATGTCTCGACCGAGTTCGTTGGCCAGCTTCATTCGCCATCTTGTTTCAAAAGGGTTGCCATTTTTTTTAAAATGTAATTTAAAATTTAAAATGAGGTATTAAAAAATTGGAAAATGAAAAAGATTTTTTTTATGTGTTTGGCCTTGATACAAAGATTCTGGAGCAGTTTTTGTTTCTGAAAATTTGTTCTTTTGTTTATATCTTAAAAAGTGGTGGAATTATAGCACTTTGAATTTCTATCATGGCTAACACTTTGAAACGATCTTGTATTTGTCACGCGATACCACACTTATGGAATTTCGATGGAAGAAGGCATGTGGATAGTATACATCAATATCTCGACCAAGTTCGCTGGCCAGCTTCATCAGCCATCTTGTTTCAAAATGGCGGCCATTAAATTAAAAAAAAAATTATATTTAAAGTGAGGTGCAAAAAAATTTGAAATTGAAAAAGGTTTCTTCCTTAAGTATTTGACCTTGATATAAGGATTCAGGAGCATTTTTTGTTTGTCTTTATCTTAACAAATGGCTCAGATATAGCAGTTTCAATTTCTAAAGTGGGTGACATTTTGAAAAATCTGATTTTTTGCCTGCGACAGCACTCGTATATATCAACCGATTCCGATATGAGTGAGCATGTGCACAGCAATTACTAAGGTCTCGACCATGTTCACTGGTTAGCCTCATCTACCATGTTGTCTTAAAATGGCAGGCACTTTAAGAAATCGCCGAATTTGGCAGCCAAATATAAGTGACTTTAAATAGAAGCAGCTTGGATAAAGCTGACTAATTTCGCGAAATTCTCATTCATTATGATTTAGTATTGATAAAAATTAGTATTGAATCTCCTACATTCGGTTTCCACTTAATTGAGCTTCGTGTGTTTGAATAATATAAGTTGGCTTTTTAAAAATAAGGAATATGAAAGCTACCTCTTCCTCCCGGCACTGGCCGGAAGGACTTTTTTTTTCCCAACATGACGGAATAAACTTTGAAAATGTGCGATGCTTAGAAGTTTAAAAAAAAATGCTGTAGAGTATTTAATCGCACAATGAAACATCGGCTTTTGTTTTATGGCTGGCTTATACAAGGTAACGTTATTTATTGGAGACGACACAAAATAAGCTGGGAGAAAGAAATCGCATACCGGGGGCTAAAAAACCCTGCTAAATAGAGAAGAAACTTTGACTATGCAATGGTTAAAAAAAAATCAGAGAAATTCGCTATCCATGATCCGTCATTTGTTTGGAATGTTTCCCTGGTTAAGAATAAATTAGTCTGTCTTGGGCGGGGGAGGCTGTTTGTTCACAGGTCCTTACCTTCCGAAGTCATTGCACTGCATTCTTTTTTTTTTTTTTCCTATTTTTTAATATTTTTCATGTTATACAAATCGCATATTTATGTAGGAAGATAGACATTCCTTTGACACCCTTTCGGCTTCTTGTTTTTCACAAAATCTAATGCATTTAAATAAATTTCCCCTAATCTTTAAGATTTTGAAGGATTCTTTTTAGAATGCAACATTAATTACATAATTTAAATATAATTAATATTTATTACATTTAAATAAATAATTTTTTTTTATTTATTTGTTATATTTTAAGAAGCACAATGGTTTTAATAAAAAAATAACCAAAGAGTTTATGTATATGTAGGAAGATAGTTATTCCTTCCACACACTTTCACCTTCTTGATTTACAATGTAGCTAATTTCATTTTAATATAATCTTTCTTTCAGTATAAGAACAATGTAGGAAATTTCTTCTAATCTTTTTTAAGGTTTTATAAGGTTATATTATAATTTGGGATGCGATGTTAGTTATATTTATATAATTTAAATAATACTGATTATATTTAAATTATTAATTTTATTTATTTATTTATTATATTTATATAATTTAAATAATACTTATTATATTTAAATTACTAATTCTATTTATTTATTTATAATACTTAATATATATGAGGGGCTCACAACCATAGTAGACCAAGTCCATTTTGAAAAAAAAAAATCAGATAGTCCATTTAGAAGGTGCATGAAATCTGTTTTATCCACTTCCACAGCGAACCAATAGTCTTTACAGATGACATATATGATATGAGAAAGTATGTGAAAACAGACTTGGTTCACTGTGGGGAGTGGAAAAAACAGATTTTATGTAGCTTCTAAATGGACTATCTCATTTTTTTTTTTTTTTTTTTTTTCAAAATGGACTTGGTCTACTATGGTTGTGAACCCCTAATATATTCTCCAAAAAACAAGGGTTTTAACCCTTAACTGGTGAGGTGGGGTGTTTTGCACCCCGGAGAAATTTAAATTTTGAAATATCGCCGTTTTACATTACTAGATGGACTGCACCCTTACATATGTATGTCCACTTACAGTACTTTTTCAGTTGTTTTTATAGAAGAAAATAATGCAAAATTGACGGAAAATTTTCTTATTTTAATTCGCTGGATTTTGTGGAGTGCACAAAAAATCAAATTTTGGGTTACATACACCCCACCTCACCACTTACGTTATAAAAAAATCACCTCACCACTTAAGGGTTAATATAAAAAAGTATAAATAAATTAAAGAGTTTATGTACATAATATGTTACTTATGTAGGAAGATAGACACTTCTCCGACACTCTTTCAGCTTCTTGTTTTACAATTTAATGTAACTCAATGTAGCAAACTTATTCTAATCTGTAAAGTTTTTAAAGGTTACATTAGACTTAGTGTAGTTTAGGATGCAGTATTAATTACATTTAAATTAAAATTACATTACATTATTAATTACACTTAAATTACATTTAAATATAATTTAAATAATATTTATTATATTTAAATTATTAATTTTATTTATTTATTTATTTCGTTTAATATACATATTTATTCTTTAAAAAAAACAAGAGTTTAAATATAAAAGTAAATAAATTAAAGCGTTTATGTAGATATATTACTTACGTAGGAAGACAGAAATTCCTTCAACACACTTTCAGCTTCTTGTTTTACAATGTAATGTAACTCAGTGTAGCAAATTTCTCCTAATCTTTTAAGTTTTTGAAAGTTACATCATAATTAGCGTAATTTGGGATGCAATGTTAATTATATTTATGTATTTTACATAATATCTACTATATTTAAATTGTTAATTTTATTTATTTATTTATTAAATTTAATGTATATATATATTCTCCAAAAAGCAAGGGCTCTAATATAAAAAGTAAATTAATTAAGAGTTTATGTACATAAACTTCATTCAGATTCTTGTTTTATTGTATAATCTCAATGCAACAAATTTCTTTTTTGAAGATTGCATTATAATTAGAGTAATTTTAGATGCGATATTAATTAGATTTATATAATTTAAGTATAATTAATACCTATTATATTTAAATTACTAATTATATTTATTTATTTAATAAACTTAAAAACAGTTCTCCAAAAAACAAGGGATTCAACATAAAAAGAAAATAAATTAAAGAATTGATGTATGTACGTTACTTATGTAGGAAGACAGACATTCCTTCGACACCCTTTCTATTTCTTGTTTTATTGTATAATCTCAATGCAACAAATTTCTTTTTTGAAGATTACATTTTAATTAGAGTAGTTTACAATATTGATTTTATTTTTAAAATACACACAAAAAAGGTATTCCAATATGAAAAATTAATACAATAAAGAGTTCGTGTATATACGTGCGTTTGTGTAAAAGTAATAAAGCTAGTTTAATAGAAAATTGCAAACTATGAAACACACACACATATATATATATATATATATATATATATACGTGGCAGACATGAATATTTGTATAAAAATTCAAAAAGCCTTCAATACTACTTTCACAGAAAACTTTTTTCCACATAGAAATAAATCCTGCTTTCTTCCTTTCTTTCTTTCTTATTTTCTTTTTTCCTTTTTCCTTTTTTCTTTCCTTCTTTTTTTTTTTTTTTTGGGGGGGGGGAATAATTCCACAGACAATTTTTCAAACTTGTAAGTATAAAACTATACACTTAAAAAAAAAAAAATACTCGTTTATTGAAAGCATTGTAATACAGTAAAATCTGTTAAAAGGGACCTTCAACAATGGAATACCTTAAGAAGACTTGATACTCTTTGAATATTTTTTTATTTGAGTATATTTTACAAGACCTTTTAGACATATTATTAAAAGTTTTTATGAAAGAAAATGATTTAATAAAGACAAAATGCAATTTTTTCCAATGATTTGAACATTTTAACTCTTTTGAAACATCAAGGAAAATTTCGAAACCCCACTCCTCCTACAATTTTAACTTTATTTATTTATTTGAACTTTATTATATACATTTTTATTATATATATATACATATATATATATTTAACCATTTTAGAATATTACAAATCATCACCTATTTCAAATATAATTTACAAATTGAGCATCAGGACATGATAAAAACATTATACATTTTAAATTTGGAGCAACAATTATTAAATTAATAACCAATGAATTTTTTTAAGACTAGATCCAAACACTTATAAATGAAGTATTAAATAAGATACAAACATTATAACATTTAAATTTGGCAAAGATCATTAACAGGAAGCCGAATGTATATATATATATATATATATATATATATATATATATATATATATATATATATATAAATCATATAGGAAATTAGAAATATTTGACATATTTTTTTCAAACTATTTGTAACTAAAACATTTTAACAAACGAAAAAAAGACCAGAAAAAATGAATCATTGACAGCACCATTAAATCCATTGTCGGAAATGCAGTATATATTGGAAAATACATAAATTTAATAAGAAAATCCACAAAAGGAATGCAAAAAGAAGAACGATCATGAATAAAAATGGTTCCTATGATTCGAAACTTGTTTTCAAGGGCAATATTTCGACATCATAAGTAAAATATGCTTAATTTCTGAAGTAGAAATAAGAAGCACTGTTTGAATGCAAATTTATACCATTGCCCGATTAACCGTAACCAAAATATTTTGGACATAATCAAGCCATACATAACAAAAATTAAAAAATGAAATATGTGAGTGAAAAGCTTACTGTTTTAATAGAAACAGATGAAATATCTAAAATAGCCACAAAATAATTCATCCTAACCAACATAGCAAAACCCTTTCACGTGTTATGAGAAGCATATGTATATATATATATATATTTCATGATTTTCTTACAAGTATGTTCAATAACAATAAGAATCGGATTTCAGAAAAGTTAATTCGTTTAAGAAAAAATAAATAAAAAGTTATGACTTGTGTAAAAAAAAAACAAAAAAAAAAAAAAAACTAAGAAAGTGAAAAAGGGTTAGTGATTTAACATCTTTATTAAAAAAAAAAAAAAGAAAAAAAATTGTATTACTGAAAATATGTCAGTAATTTTATCAAATGCAGCTGAAGGATAATATAGATCATATCATATCGAAGAAAAAAAAAAGAGTAAATCAATCGAGCGTTAGCATTTTGAACATACTAAATGTCTTGAAAAAAATGCAAACTGAGAAAATGAATTTAAAGATTGTAAATCACTTAAAGGAAAGCAGATGCAGTAAACAGACTTTTGACATATTTAGAATCATCAGGTCTTTATGTAACTTTTTCATAATGTAGTAGGAATAACTGAATACATTTTAAGCAAAAAAATGGAAAAAGTTATATTTTCGTTATTTTTCGCCCTAAACGGCAAAAGAAAAAAAAAATTGAAGAATACTCTATTCGCAACGTAAGACGGAAACTTGTTTAAAACGAATTTATCCTGCTGTTTCTTGCGCTTTCATCTGAGCAGGTTTTACTGTGTATCTGAGTGATGACGATTGCACTGATTCAGTGAGTTTTAAAATCGTTAACTTAATTTTATTTGTGTAAAAATTCCAGCTTTGGTTGTGGGATGCAGCTGTATTTGACATTCAAGGAAATGTTATATCTAATCAAGTCACAGGTGGTAAATTAGCTCAACAATTCCATGAAGAAAAATAAAGGGTCCATTTTTTTTTCACAATAGTAGCAATGTGTACGTGTACAAACACACCTGTAGCATATGCGTGGGTTTTTGAATGTGCAAAATTATATAAAAAATATTTTCCTTTCTTAGAGTTCAGTATGAGAAATATTGTTGAAATTGACAGGAACTAAAAATCCACCCCCGCAAAAAGAATGAATAAAGACAGAAGGAAAGAAGGGATACATATAAAATATTTTTGATGCGTTAATAGTCTTGTTTTAATAATCAGTGTGAATTTGGACGGGGGTGGGGCAGACGATTCTCCTCCCTAGAGGTTTCCGAGTTCCTGTTTATGTGGAATATTCATGATTCTGAACCATCAGTTCCAGAACCCAGAATAGTAACCTCCTCCTAGGTGTAATACAGGGTGTTTACAAATTAGTTGGGCAAAAAAGAATGATTTATTGAATGGAATTGACAGGAAATTTAAGGTACATATTGTTGTAAGATAGAAAAATAGTTCAAGTTTACCATTATCACAAATGTTCGATGTGACTTCCTTTCGTAACTCTACAAATGTCCCTTCGGTAAATCATTTCTTGCCAAAGATTTGACAGCATGTTTCTGTCTATCAAATTAATTGCAATGCAGATTCTTGATTTTAGTTCAGGAATGGATGCAGGAAGTGGCGGCATGTACACTTAATCCTTTACAAAACCCCATACACAGAAATCAAGAGGTAAAAAATCGTGTGATCGTGGTGGCCATTGAATAACACCTCCGCTCGCTAAGCGATAGCGTCAGTTATGACACCTAATGCCATCTATGAATAAACTTCGTCAACATTACTACTAGTCTGACTTTCAACTAGTTAATTTCGTATAATATTTCGGAAATTCTTAACTTACGAAATTGCCCAACTAATTTGTAGACACCCTGTATTATTAATTAACAACTGTTAATTGTTTAGATAACTTCCACTGTTTAATTTGCAGATGCTCTGATTGTTAACGAACAACTCAATTTGCTTCAATGTTTAGAACCTATGATGTTTTTTTTTGTTAGAAGTGATAGAGAATGGTGCCTTTTTTGAGAAAGTTGCCGGAAAGCGTAATACCGCGCTTCTCCGAAAATAAGACCAGATCTTATACTAAATTTTGTTCTGAAACAAGACCGTCAAGACCGTAGAAAATAAATGCGAAAAGATAGCACAGTTCAAGGGGGCAGAAAATCTGGACTTACTATGTCCATTTGCCCTCCCCCCCCCCCCCCTCCCCTCTCACAAGCAAAATCTGAAATGACGCTCCTGTTTTGAAAAACTTTTCATGGTTTAATTTTCGGGGATGACTTATAGTCTCATGCACGGTAATTTAAATAATTCATATACCCATGCACAAGAATTTAAATACATTAATATATTCATGTAAAAAAAATGACAGTTATTTAAATAATATCATGTACGGTTGTATTAAAGTGACATAATTTTTATTCCTTTTTCGTAATTTGATTACATACAAACTTATCTTGATTTTTAATTTTATCTCTCTTAAGACCATGGGGCTCTATGCACATAGATATGGAACGTTTATGTTGTGACACAAGATGTCATCTTTAAAAGAAAACGCATATATTAGTTGATTAAGCCTTCACATTTTAATACGATTGTATAAAAATGGCATTGCTTTCTGTAATATTTCGCTGTTAGTCAGACTAAAATGTTAGAAGTATGAAATGCTGCCTTCGTGAAAATAATGTTACGTTTAAAGAAAACATACATTTTCATTCATAAAGCTGAGAATAAAGAACGAAATATCATGCAGATTATGAAACCCTTTTCAACACTATCAGAATATTGTTAGGAAATTTCACTATTACATACAATAAAATGACTCTAAATGGCAAATGCATAACACAGTAAAATTCCATAATCAGCAATTGCTGTACATAGCCGGTAAGGTGTGCGAATTCTTTAGTTCAACCCTGTATATGATCTATAGAACTTATATGCAACACATAATGTGTTAAAAAATTGTTAAGTTTAAAAATTCATAACACAGATCAAAATACATTTCCAGCAATTACCAATAAATCCTAAAAACAATTTTTTGTATTGTGTGTGTGAGTATGTCCCTGTAAATTAACTATAAATGCTACCTACCGCATAATCTATAGAAAAATGCGGGGCAACATTAATGAAATACGCTGCAAACAATTGTTTTCCATAAATCGTAATTTAATAGAATTATTTTAAGCGTTCCTGCGAACGAACTGTAAATGTTACTAATTCCATAACATCTAGAAAACACGTTGGATTGCAACTCAGAGATGCACATCAATTCCATTATGTCTGAAATAACCAAAACATCATTAAAATACACCGCAAACAATTCCCCCCCAGATCATAATCTATCATAATTCTTTCGTGTGTCTCTGTAAATGAACTATAGAAACTACACATTCCATTTTCAATAGGGAATGCCCCGTATTCTAAATCTCAATAACGTGAAAATCGAAGTATATTAACGGGAAATAGACGGCAGACGGACAAACCGAAGTCATAAACACTTTTCAACTTTTCATCTATGTTGAAAAGTGTTTACAGTGTTCGTACGGGTGCTTGAATTTCATGACTAAGAAATTCTTCGGTACCAGTATTTTCTAATGGAAAATCTCTCCTGAAATAAGGCGAAATTTCGTCCATTTAAACTAGGTTTATTTTTCTATTAAAAAAATTCTGATATTGGGCCTTGAAAATAACGGTACCCTTGTTTAAAAGGAGAAAGGGAATATTTAGCTTTTTATTCATGTTATTCGCTGTGAAAAAGGAGAAAAAAATTAAATTATATTTTAAAATATTTTTTTTAAATTAAACTTTTATTATTTAAATGTGTCATATTGTTTTGGGTGCTTTTTAAAAGCCTGGACGATATCTTAGAAATTGTCTATTTTAAGAGACGAGCTTATTTTTGGCGTATTATACGAGCTGCCTGAAAAACCGTGCTAGGGCGATTAGGTCTTAGTTTACGGTTGGGTCTTATTTTTGAGAAACACGGTTATCAGCAAAAGTTTCATTTAATTAATTTTTTGAAAGAAACTGCTATTCAATATGTCTTGTCATCTTCAAGCCTTGACATTTAGAAAAGTTATATTTTGTGTTTAAAGCAAATGAAATAGCTGTTACATCAAATCTTATGTATGTTTTTGTATACGTTGTTGGGAATTGATTGGATCACATGATGACTGTGGGCGGAGTTTACGACTGTCGCTCACGCCGTTATGTAATAACCCGAACTGGCGAGAAAACTATGTTTTTCGATATGGAATAAATTTATCTCGAAGATGGAGCTTTTTTGACGTACTTCCCTGGAATCTTTAATAAGATTAAGTTTAGTCATATTTAATTGTTAAATATTTAATTTTTGAGTTTAGGTTTTCGTTAAGAAAAAGAAGAAAAGGCACTCAAGACTTTTATACGGAATATAACCACAACATGGCACCAGAACTCTTGAAAAATATTTTATATATATATATCTAGTTTCGTTTCAAGTAATTCTATTATTTTTATACATAATTGCCAAAATAAAAGTATCGAAACTTGTAGCCCTGGTATCATTTTAATAATGCAATTTGCAATTTTGCTAATCTCTCTTCCTATAGGACTTGTTAATTCATTTCACAAATACAAGTAATTACATTAATTAACTTCAAAAATTTGTTACTAGTGACTTTAAAAAATGCTTGTCGTATTATAGGGCTAATAGTAAATATTACAACATAATCACAAGCATTTATTAAGATGTAACGCTGAATCTCACGAACAATGCACCTGATACGATATTCAAATGAGATCGTGTAAACAATCAGCTGTGGAAATTCATCGACATGGAATACTTCTGGTTCGATTTACATTTTTGGCATTCTACCTTCATATCGGACTTGTTAAGAAGTCCGGTCCAGTTGCGCAACCCCAGATCAGATTTGAAGAACACGAAGTGGCCATCATTAAACGTGACCTCTATCGTTCAATGCCTCGAGTTAGGAAAAGTTTTTTGAGATGTTTAAATTCTATCTAAACTTTTCCTGTGCATCTGCATGACCGACCTTGTGCTAGTATTTGTATATCTCGGTCTCGTGAGATAAAACACGTGAACTGCCCTTAGCATAGAATTAAGAAGAGTCTGTCGCTCATTATAAATTCAACAGGTTATGCTTATAGGAAATATGTGCATTTGTCACTTACGTAAGAGTAAACACAAACTGCACGAATCGAAACAAAACAAGAATTTAAGGCTGTTCTCAAACCTAATCTGGCTACTTTCTGCCACACTTTTAATGCCTTTTTGTTCGCAAACATGTCAGACTGCCAGGAGTTCTTATTAAAAAGCTATGTTATGGAACGGTTATTCGGATTTTCGATAAAGTGGTAAAAAACAGACACACACACAAATTGAAAAACAAATACAAGGTGAAAACGCTAAAATTACAAGATGTGTTTTAGAAAATGTTCATTGCCTAGATTTAGGAAAAATTTTTGCGATGTTTAAATTCTATCTAAACTTTTCCTGTGCATCTGCATGACCGACCTTGAGCTAGAATTCGTATATCTCGGTCTCGTGAGATAAAGCACCTGAACTGCCCTTAGCATAGAATTAAGAAGAGTCTGTCAGTCATCATAAAATCAACAGGTTATGCTTATAGGAAATATATGCATTTGTCACTGACCTAAGAGTAAACACTAACTGCATGGATAGAAACAAAGCAAGAATTTAAGGCTGTTCTCATACCCAATCTGGCTACTTTCTGCCGCACTTTTAATGCATTTTTGTTCGCAAACGTATCAAATTGGCACGTGCTTTCAGGGCCCGATTAACCTCTGAATCTATGGAAAGCACAGTGTCATTTCGGGCCCCCTTTTCATTCGGGAAGAGTTTTCTAAATACGACATACTCAGAAACTCAGCAGTGGTACAAATATTATTCCAAAGAGTGTCTCAGTTGGATTCATTAAACAACTTTTTTTTTATGCTCCACTATATATATATACACAAACTGGATACAACAAAGAAAAACATGCAAAAATGATTTTACATATTATTAGCATAAAAGTCTAAGTTGGATAAAAAGGTTGAATTCGGCATGTATGTATGCACAACATAAAATATCAATATTTGATCTATTACATGAAAAAATAATTTCTTATAAAGGGTATTTTTATGAAACACTTTAATTTCATATAATATATATACAGTATATACAAATACGTTAACAATTTAGAAAAAAAAGATAATTTCAGAATGAAGTTAATTCAATATAAAATTTGGGGGCCCTCTGTTTTCGCAATTTGGGTCCCTTCAAAATTTTCTAAGAGTAGCATGTGCTTTTCTCGTGCCTGTTCGGTAATAGTGGCCTGCGTACTTTTTTAAAGATACAATAAACTTCTTTTTACAAGGATATGAATTCATAGAAGAGAAAGGAGTCAGAAAGAAATTTTAAGGTTTTTTTTATATTTTGCGTACGATAAATAAAAGCTTTTAGGACTAGCAGTTTCTTGTTTGTCGTTACTGATGCAGTGTTCCTTTAAGGGGGTAGATGATTACCTTAAAACTTTTTAAAAAGTAAAAAAAAATGTTTATTATTAAAGAACACGTTACCAACTTTTTTTTTTTTTTTTTTAATTATGACGATACTCTAATGAGAACCGGTTTTATGATAAAATATGAGGAGCGACATCTATCCAAATCGAGGTAAACGCGAACTACAGAAACAAACACATAAAGAAAACTATACGTCATTCGCAAAATGCCATATGAAGTAGTTGTGCTTGATTTGTATATCTTTTGCAATTGGAAGTATGTTTCTATCATCTACGGTTTAAGAGATAATAACATAACTTCTATTTTGAATGACGTGGTATCAAACGAACATGCTTACGGCAAGTCACCTCGCTAGTCTAAGCTATGAGGAGTCCTTATGGGCATCACAACAGACGGGACTGGCGTAAGCCAATGCGGTGCCGCCATGATACCTGCTACCGGCCAAGGAAGAGCACTGCACAGCGCGCACTCTCCCTGCAGCCGAAACACCGTTGGAAGCCATGGTCGCAGCGACAGCAAAACCCAAGTACTCGAGGATTAAGCTGCAGTACCCATGGAGCTTCCGGTGTACCGGGCACTCATAAGCGCTGGCCCGCCGGCCGTAACACTGGGTTTCTTAGATGCGCTCTTGCTTTACCAAGAGCTTCCGGACGTGAAAATCTACAGAGATAGTCGCAGACGTGGTATATCATCCTCACGTGGAAAATAAAAAATGGACTAATAAGAGTTAATTTTTTATCCATCACATTAAGAGTAAACCAATAGTTATTTATAACAGGAGGTTTTCCTATGGGTTTTATTTTCATTTTCTGGTTCATAATATTTTATCCTTACAATACATATTAAACTGAAATTATAAAGGATACAAAATTACGAAAGCAATATTTTTTCTTAAATGAAAACACTCGTAAAGATTGAAATAATGGGCGCAAGATGATTTACTTCAGAATTCCAAAAATATGTTGGACTAAACAATTTATTAAAACTTTCAATAAACGAATTTATCATCAACAATGCACGGAACAAATAGTCCTGTAATGAGGACTAAAGACCGCATAGTAGGTAACATTAATCTATTTTCAGACTCCATCCTATCAACGCCTAACATTTTAAAGATCAATGTAAAAACAAACGTAAAATAAAAACAAAAAGTTATTTAATAGAATGCTTAATTAATTCCCAAAATAAACTTGTAACAAAAAGCAATTTTTACTTCTTCCATTCAAGATGAGCGGATGAAAAATGAATGAATATTGATCGTATTGATTCTTGCTAGATTCTTTCATTGCAAAGGTTTTTTTCCCCCAAAGATATAAGTAACAAAACTAAAAGAGATACACAACTGTGAAGAATCTTTTAATTTCATCTGTTAATGGGACAAAAATGTGCGTGAAAAATGGGAATTTAAGTAATTTGAGTTAAGGGGTAACATGTA
Organism: Maratus speciosus; assembly: GCA_963932465.1. NCBI lineage: Eukaryota > Metazoa > Arthropoda > Arachnida > Araneae > Salticidae > Maratus > Maratus speciosus. The sequence goes on along the minus strand of OZ010793.1, from coordinate 256,841,624 downwards.
ATTTAACCGGATGAACATTTTGATCTCTTTTTATATTTGATTTTTATTTTTATTCCTTTAGATAGCTTTTATTACAAAAAGTAAAAAAACTACTTATTGATCCGTCCAGAAGAAAACAATCCCGGAAAATTTCAGTAGATTTTCACCGATCATGACTACCAGACCCCCAAACTGTTCTCCGTTTAAATGTTGATGTATACATACATACACACAAATTTGCATACATATAATAGGTATATATATATTAGTTAAATATACAGTAGCGCTCAAAAGTATTTTGACAAAGATAATAATTCTTTTAATTGAAAAGAATAATAAAATACAAAAATAAATCATTTATTTTATTTAACCATATTCAGTGTTTTAATTTTAATAAATTAACAATAAATATTAATAATATTAATAAAATTATATATGTAATATATATATATGTGTGTGTGTATATATATATATAATCCATATATATGTATTTCCATATATACGTAATCCATATATATGTATGTAAATTTCTCATGCTGTAACTCTCGAATTTTTGAACCGATTTGGATAAAATTTTTCATATGCATAGTACATAATAATGCCTCGACCGAGTTCGACGGCCAGCTTCATCCGCCATCTTGTTTGAAAATGGCGGCCATTTGAATTTTGTGAACACGTTTGGAATTTTTTAGGTTTCCTAACTTTCTCTTTAAAATGACCTATGTTGTTAACTTACACTGTGTGACTCTTTAAAATATCTTTTAATGTTTCTAACATTCTGTTTAAAATGATACATAAGAGTTTGCATTTTGTGAAACGTAACATTTTCTATACGTATACAATGTTAGAAAACAAAAAAAATTCAAAAATTCCAATGGCCGCCATTTTGAAACAAGAGGGCGGATGAAGCTGGCCAACGAACTTGGTCGAGCCATTAGTATGTACTATGCATATGAAAAATTTCATCCAAATCGGTTCAAAAATTCGAGAGTTACAGCATGACAAAATTCAGATACAAACATATATATATATATATATATATATATATATATATAATTTTATTAATATTTATTGTTAATTTATTAAAATTAAAACATTAAATATGGTTAGGTAAAATAAATGATTGATTTTGTATTTTATTATTCTTTTCAATTGAGGGAATTATTATCTTTGTCAAAATACTTTTGAGAGCTACTGTATATATATATATATATATATATATATATATATATAATTTTATTAATATTTATTGTTAATTTATTAAAATTAAAACATTAAATATGGTTAAGTAAAATAAATGATTGATTTTGTATTTTATTATTCTTTTCAATTGAGGGAATTATTATCTTTGTCAAAATACTTTTGAGAGCTACTATATATATATATATATATAAATAAATATATATATATATATATATAAGTATAATATATAATATTTATTTATATATAATTTAATATACTAATATTAAATATACGAATATAATATATAAGTATAATTATCAATACAGAAATGTAGCAAATAAAGAGTATTAAGAATAATCCTACTGTTCAAACAAGGGCGTGAGTTTCGAAACTCGCCTTATCCAGAAAATCGAATTTTGGGAAATCGCGATAAACCTCTGACTGCATCCATTGGTTTTCATTGGAAAACAAAATTTTACAATACCAGAAATACACTATAAAACTAGTTTTTTTCTTCTTTCAAATTGTGCTGTTTTTTCGATGCAGGTTCACCAATAGAATGGATTGATAGAGAAAACTCGATTTTTTCAATTTTGGATGAGGCGAGTTTTGAAACTCACGTCCTCAAATATACTTATACTCTTTTTTTTCTTTTTTTTTTTTTTTCAAAATAGAAAACTAAAATAATTTTTGTTTTTTCTCGTCAGTGAAGCTCTGCCCTCTTGAAACTGCTAATTCATAATAATTTTTAAACACATGAACGTAAAAAGAAAAAAGAACTAAAAATACTTTTCCAGAGGAGGGGGGGGGGGGGATTCTCTGTTCCCTGATGAAAAATCCTTAGTTTTTTTTTTCTTTCACTGTTTAATTATTTTGAGTTACTTGATAAGAATAAATTTTATTTTTCTTCTTTTTCAAGCAAAGAGAAAAATAAAATTTGTTAATTAAATTTCCAAATAATGTGTGGGAAATTAGCCATCCCTGCCCCTTTCTATTGCCAGCGCCTATGCATTTCAAGCTTCATATAACATATTTCCTTATCACCAAAGATTACAAATCTGTTTTACGATGACATGGATAATTATATGTGGTTAAGGTTTGAATCATAAAACACGTTATTGGAAGTCTTTAACTGTACGGAAGTTTTGTTCGATATCACCGATTGTATATTTCATTAGATTAAAAAGATATCTCATCCTATTTTTAATCTTTGAAGTTCTAGAGAAAAAGAAAATTTGTTAATGTGTGTGAAAATAGCATCCCCTTCTCCTTTTTATTACCAGCACCTATGCATCTCAAGCTTCATGTAGCATTTTCCCTTATCGCCATAAGTTACAAGTCTGTTTTACAATGGCACGAAATATGTGGTTAAGGTTTGAATTAGAGTCCTGCTCGGGTCGGGTTGTACCCGATCCGAACCCGCAGATTCTATTTTAAGTCAACCCACAACCCGACCCGAACCCGACAAAAAAAAAATGCCACGACCCACAACCCGATCCAGCCTGGCCCGGAAAAAAGTTAAAATCTCAGCCCGAGTGAATTTCTAAAAAACATTGATTTTTACGTCGATTTGGTTAAACATTTGTCTCGTACGAGGAGTTCTGACCAATAATATTTATCTTAACTTTTGTTTTTCATGTTTATAATTTTCATTTTTATGGAAGTGCCGCAGGCTGCGATATTTATTTTTTTAATGAATCGCTATTTCTTGTATGTAAATGTTTCAATTACCATTAATATTGTTAATCCATATTCCATGTAATCAAATGTTAAAAATTTGATAAAGGCTATAACAGTAAAATCTTCTAAGACACCTTCATAGAAATCTTCATAGAAAAGAAAAAAAAATGCGTTACAGACAAATTCCCATCTTAGCAAGTGTAAATGTATTATATATTCTTTTTTTACGTATTAGCAGTGGCGCCAACTTTTGAAAAATATTGGGTAGGCTCAACCATTGTAGCGTAAAATGACATGGGCATTTTTTTTTCTATGAAGGTAAAGTAGATAGATGGGAAAATTACTTTTTCAAATAGAATATAAAGTTGTGATTTTATTAAATTATGTTCTCATATGAGGTCTTCATTTTATGGACTATTTATATACTTATGGAATATTTACTATTGTATTATGAATATGACTACAAACTAAAACTCACAGGACTAAAAAATGGTGCACGTCAAAAATCAGTTTAAAAATCTTTGACAGCACGTTCTGAAAAATCATTTAATCTTATGAAAATATGGAAACTATTTCATTTCCTGGGTTCTGAACACCTGCGATTTTCGTGCATTTAGGATTAAAATTGAATCCGGAAATGTGTCATAAAATAGCCAATTTCTATTTGAACAAAGCTTAGCATTGCTACTTTTGTATGCATTTATTTGCTAATTTAAACTATAAAATTAGACTGTAACATATGAAAAGAATGAGTCTGAATGTATTCACAGAGAATTTGTTTGGGGGAGTACCTCTGTACATTGTAACCACTCATTACCATCTCTATCATATAGTAGAAACAGTAAATATTTTACGAATTGAATATTTCCAACTGAGCGAAAAAATGCTCAGGCCGGGAATCGAACCCAGATCCTTGCCTTACAAGGTCAATGCTTTTCCATTTAAGCTAACTGGACCGACAACCAGCCAGCATATTTCGCTCAGATAACCTTATTGGTAGGAACATCTGGTCTGTCATGTAGACAGCTCAACAGAATAAACCGCAGGTTAAGGACCTCCATATAAACGATGGATACGTAGATGAACTATTATTTTAACACAGTCAAACTGACTGGTAAAGTTATCATACGAATTGAATATTTCCAACTGAGCGAAAAAATGCCCAAGCCGGGAATCGAACCCAGATCCTTGGCTTACAAGGCCAATGCTTTTCCAATAAATATTCTGGCTGGTTGTCGGCCCATTTAGCTGGAAAAGCATTGGCCTTGTAAGCCAAGGATCTGGGTTCGATTCCCGGCCTGGGCATTTTTTCGCTCAGTTGGAAATATTCAATTCGTATGATAACTTTACCAGTCAGTTTGACTGTGTTAAAATAATAGTTCATCTACGTATCCATCGTTTATATGGAGGTCCTTAACCTGCGGTTTATTCTGTTGAGCTGCCTACATGACAGACCAGATGTTCCTACCAATAAGGTTATCTGAGCGAAATATGCTGGCTGGTTGTCGGCCCAGTTAGCTTAAATGGAAAAGCACTGGCCTTGTAAGCCAAGGATCTGGGTTCGATTCCCGGCCTGGGCATTTTTTCGCTCAGTTGGAAATATTCAATTCGTATGATAACCTTACCAGTCAGTTTCACTGTGTTAAAATAATAGTTCATCTACGTATCCATCGTTTATATGGAGGTCCTTAACCTGCGGTTTATTCTGTTGAGCTGTCTACATGACAGACCAGATGTTCCTACCAATAAGGTTATCTGAACGAAATATGCTGGCTGGTTGTCGGCCCAGTTAGCTTAAATGGAAAAGCATTGGCCTTGTAAGCCAAGGATCTGGGTTCGATTCCCGGCCTGGGCATTTTTTCGCTCAGTTGGAAATATTCAATTCGTATGATAACTTTACCAGTCAGTTTGACTGTGTTAAAATAATAGTTCATCTACGTATCCATCGTTTATATGGAGGTCCTTAACCTGCGGTTTATTCTGTTGAGCTGTCTACATGACAGACCAGATGTTCCTACCAATAAGGTTATCTGAGCGAAATATGCTGGCTGTTTGTCGCCCAGTTAGCTTAAATGGAAAAGCATTGGCCTTGTAAGCCAAGGATCTGGGTTCGATTCCCGGCCTGGGCATTTTTTCGCTCAGTTGGAAATATTCAATTCGTATGATAACTTTACCAGTCAGTTTGACTGTGTTAAAATAATAGTTCATCTACGTATCCATCGTTTATATGGAGGTCCTTAACCTGCGGTTTATTCTGTTGAGCTGTCTACATGACAGACCAGATGTTCCGACCAATAAGGTTATCTGAGCGAAATATGCTGGCTGTTTGTCGCCCAGTTAGCTTAAATGGAAAAGCATTGGCCTTGTAAGCCAAGGATCTGGGTTCGATTCCCGGCCTGGGCATTTTTTCGCTCAGTTGGAAATATTCAATTCGTATGATAACTTTACCAGTCAGTTTCACTGTGTTAAAATAATAGTTCATCTACGTATCCATCGTTTATATGGAGGTCCTTAACCTGCGGTTTATTCTGTTGAGCTGTCTACATGACAGACCAGATGTTCCTACCAATAAGGTTATCTGAGCGAAATATGCTGGCTGGTTGTCGGCCCAGTTAGCTTAAATGGAAAAGCATTGGCCTTGTAAGCTAAGGATCTGGGTTCGATTCCCGGCCTGGGCATTTTTTCGCTCAGTTGGAAATATTCAATTCGTATGATAACTTTACCAGTCAGTTACACTGTGTTAAAATAATAGTTCATCTACGTATCCATCGTTTATATGGAGGTCCTTAACCTGCGGTTTATTCGGTTGAGCTGTCTACATGACAGACCAGATGTTCCTACCAATAAGGTTATCTGAGCGAAATATGCTGGCTGGTTGTCGGCCCAGTTAGCTTAAATGGAAAAGCACTGGCCTTGTAAGCCAAGGATCTGGGTTCGATTCCCGGCCTGGGCATTTTTTCGCTCAGTTGGAAATATTCAATTCGTATGATAACTTTACCAGTCAGTTTGACTGTGTTAAAATAATAGTTCATCTACGTATCCATCGTTTATATGGAGGTCCTTAACCTGCTGTTTATTCTGTTGAGCTGCCTACATGACAGACCAGATGTTCCTACCAATAAGGTTATCTGAGCGAAATATGCTGGCTGGTTGTCGGCCCAGTTAGCTTAAATGGAAAAGCACTGGCCTTGTAAGCCAAGGATCTGGGTTCGATTCCCGGCCTGGGCATTTTTTCGCTCAGTTGGAAATATTCAATTCGTATGATAACTTTACCAGTCAGTTTGACTGTGTTAAAATAATAGTTCATCTACGTATCCATCGTTTATATGGAGGTCCTTAACCTGTGGTTTATTCTGTTGTGCTGTCTACATGACAGACCAGATGTTCCTACCAATAAGGTTATCTGAGCGAAATATGCTGGCTGGTTGTCGGCCCAGTTAGATTAAATGGAAAAGCACTGGCCTTGTAAGCCAAGGATCTGGGTTCGATTCCCGGCCTGGGCATTTTTTCGCTCAGTTGGAAATATTCAATTCGTATGATAACTTTACCAGTCAGTTTGACTGTGTTAAAATAATAGTTCATCTACGTATCCATCGTTTATATGGAGGTCCTTAACCTGCGGTTTATTCTGTTGAGCTGCCTACATGACAGACCAGATGTTCCTACCAATAAGGTTATCTGAGCGAAATATGCTGGCTGGTTGTCGGCCCAGTTAGCTTAAATGGAAAAGCACTGGCCTTGTAAGCCAAGGATCTGGGTTCGATTCCCGGCCTGGGCATTTTTTCGCTCAGTTGGAAATATTCAATTCGTATGATAACTTTACCAGTCAGTTTGACTGTGTTAAAATAATAGTTCATCTACGTATCCATCGTTTATATGGAGGTCCTTAACCTGCGGTTTATTCTGTTGAGCTGTCTACATGACAGACCAGATGTTCCTACCAATAAGGTTATCTGAGCGAAATATGCTGGCTGGTTGTCGGCCCAGTTAGCTTAAATGGAAAAGCACTGGCCTTGTAAGCCAAGGATCTGGGTTCGATTCCCGGCCTGGGCATTTTTTCGCTCAGTTGGAAATATTCAATTCGTATGATAACCTTACCAGTCAGTTTCACTGTGTTAAAATAATAGTTCATCTACGTATCCATCGTTTATATGGAGGTCCTTAACCTGCGGTTTATTCTGTTGAGCTGTCTACATGACAGACCAGATGTTCCTACCAATAAGGTTATCTGAGCGAAATATGCTGGCTGGTTGTCGGCCCAGTTAGCTTAAATGGAAAAGCATTGGCCTTGTAAGCCAAGGATCTGGGTTCGATTCCCGGCCTGGGCATTTTTTCGCTCAGTTGGAAATATTCAATTCGTATGATAACTTTACCAGTCAGTTTGACTGTGTTAAAATAATAGTTCATCTACGTATCCATCGTTTATATGGAGGTCCTTAACCTGCGGTTTATTCTGTTGAGCTGCCTACATGACAGACCAGATGTTCCTACCAATAAGGTTATCTGAGCGAAATATGCTGGCTGGTTGTCGGCCCAGTTAGCTTAAATGGAAAAGCATTGGCCTTGTAAGCCAAGGATCTGGGTTCGATTCCCGGCCTGGGCATTTTTTCGCTCAGTTGGAAATATTCAATTCGTATGATAACTTTACCAGTCAGTTTGACTGTGTTAAAATAATAGTTCATCTACGTATCCATCGTTTATATGGAGGTCCTTAACCTGCGGTTTATTCTGTTGAGCTGTCTACATGACAGACCAGATGTTCCTACCAATAAGGTTATCTGAGCTAAATATGCTGGCTGGTTGTCGGCCCAGTTAGCTTAAATGGAAAAGCATTGGCCTTGTAAGCCAAGGATCTGGGTTCGATTCCCGGCCTGGGCATTTTTTCGCTCAGTTGGAAATATTCAATTCGTATGATAACTTTACCAGTCAGTTTGACTGTGTTAAAATAATAGTAAATATTTTAACTGGATTATTTGGGTTAGGTTAAATGGGTCGGGTTAGGGTCCTGTGTGCCTGTTACTGCTATCCTTTCTGTGTTTTCAAACAAAATGATTTTCAGTGGAAGAATTCTTTTTCCAGCGATTAAAAAATAAAAAAGTAACAAAACAGAATAATGGAAATCAGTTGGGCTAAGAGCAAATTATTGAGTGGGCTTGGGCCATTTGGCGCCACTGCGTATTAGTATATTAATTTTGCATGGATCAAGATGTGTTTCAGTTTAAAACAGTGTACCGTCATAGGCAGGTTCTTTTTCACACGTTTTACTATATTTTAATTTAGCTATTTTTTAATAAGCGTAGAAATCTACTATTCTTTAAAAATAATAAATTTCAATGTTTATAAGTGTAGAATAATGTGATTTAAAAATGTATGCATTTTTTGCAAAAATTTTTGTTGATGAAACTAATTCCGGCTCTGCACAGAAAAAGTAAGTTAGGCCCAAGCCTTCAGAAAAAAATATGGCCCGGCCCGAAAAGAGTGGAGACCAGACCAGGCCCGGCCAAGTGCCGTGAAGGAAAATAGACTCGAGCTTTCGGGCCACGGGCTGGCCCGTGCAGATCTCTAATATACGGTACTGAAAGTCTTTAACCCGTTAACGCCCAATTTGTTTTAAAATTTAATTTAAGCATATTTTTTAGAATCTTTATAACGTCAAAAATTAAGAATTCCTGTAGTTTTTTCTCATAATAAGAAAGGAAATCACTTCTAAAATAGACTATGAAAAAGAAGCCAATACAGCGAGTTTCGAAAGAAATACACTTTTTCGTCAGTCGCAAAAGAAAGACCTATCATTACGAGAGCAGAAAGAAATCTTTTTTTCACTCTCGTTGTGGTAGTAAGTACTAATAAGCAAGGGCGGCGCCAGAGGGGGGTCCGGGGGGGCATATGCCCCCCCGTCGGGGTCAAATTTAATCATCGTCGGGGAAAATTTTTTGACTTGAGTGTAGAGTCCTATATCGGTAACCCGATTTTTTCCGACCCGACCCGAGTCGTGTCGAGTCGGGTGAATGTTAGTTTTTTTTTTCAAGATCTCTGGTTAGCTTATAGAAAACCCGACCCACGGATAAGTTTGCCTCTGATTTTTTTTTTTTTTTGGAAGTCGGATTGGTTTGGAAATATTTTTTTCGGTTTGGGGATGAGTTTTGATTCTTGCGCGTCGGTCTTGTTTAAGCTGATTTTTCAAAAAAGTGCCTAGAATCTCAGATTAGGCTCCTGCATCGATTCAGGTTGACCGATTTCACCTACACCCGACCCGACCCACTGCTTGGATTGAGGATAACATTTTTCGCTGTGATTGGGTTGGGTTTCGGGTTGAGTTTTGATACTTACGAGCAGTGTTGCCAAGTGTCCCGATTTTTCACCAAACCCAAATTATGTCAATTTTTTACGAGTTTAATCTAAATTAAAATTTTATTCCTTAGTCTGCGACGAGAAAATTTAAGAATTTAACCACATGTCGGTTATAGTCTGCCGTCACAACAATCGGATTTTACCGAAAACCTTATCCATTTTGTCAAGAACTCATGTTCACTCCTGTCCAATGTTTATTGGATTGACCGCAAACTTAGGCGCCTATAAGAAATACGATTTTAAGAAAAGACAGGACGTGGAAATTCATCTGCTCACTTCGATCGTCTTATTAAAAAGCGTAGGGTAAGTATTATTTTTTTTTAATAAATGAATGAGTATATAAAAAGATAGTTTTGTATAATAATTCAAGCTAACTTAGTATCAAACTAAAAATTTCTTCTTTGTTCATTAATTTTAATATAGAGTAGAGTCTAATTTTATAATAATATGGATATTAATCTATATTTAATATATAGAAGAGAAATGATGGAAGGTATAAATAAGAAAATAATTATATACATACATAACTTCATTGTAAACTGCGCTAAGATGTATATATATATTAACAATTAAAATATTGTATCGGGTCAGATAACCCGATTCTACCCGAACGTGTTGGCCATTGGCTCTAAAATTTTGCTGCAGATCGGGTTGATTAGTGTTTCCATTTCCGACTTACTTGATAATTTAAACTTGGTTGTATTATTAGACTGAACAATTTTAATTAATAACTTATTGTTAGTTATACTTTGTAGAGGTCTGTATGGGTCGAAATTGCCAGGTCCGGGCCCGGTCCGACTCATAGAAAGAAAAATTCGGCCCGGACCGGTATAAAAGTTAAAACTTCGTCCTGAGCCCGGCCCGGTATAAAAGTTCGGCCTTGCCCAGCCTGCTATAAAAGCTAAAAGTGCGGCCCAAGCCCGGCACGGTAAAAAGTTAAAATCTCGGCCCGAGTCCGACCCAGCCCGATGGAATTTCTACAAAACATGGATTTTTACGTCGATTTTCTTAAAAGGAGGATTTCTGACCAAAAATACTTATTTTAGCCTTTCTTTTCATGTTTATAATCTTCATTTTTTAAGAAGCGTCCTAAGTTGCGAGATACATTTTTTTAATGAATCGCTATTTGTATGTAAATGTTTCAGCTATAATTAATATCGTGAATCAATATATTATATATCGGAGACTTAGAAATCTGAAAAATGCTATACAGTAAAATTTCCTAAGACGGAATCGCATAGGAAAGAAAAAAATGCCTTTTTAACAAGTTTCCATCTTAGCAGGTGTAAATGTATTATATTATTTTCACACGTATTATTATATGCATTTTGCATGGATCAATAAATTTTTCCGTATAAGACAGGATTCTGTCGTAGGCTGGTTCTTTTTCATACGTTTTACTGTATTTTAATATTATTGTCTAGAAATCCACTATTCTTTAAAATAAATACATTTTAATGTTTGCTGATAATTGTAGAATAATGTCGATTTAAAAATATATACACTTTTTGCAAAAAATTTTGGACCGGGCCAAATTTTACTGATATTTGCACGGACCAGGTCATGACAAGACAACGATTTTCATACGGACTGTATCGAGACGGGGACTGAAAATATCGGCTTTTGAAGAACTTAGGAAGAATGAAACCTGTCAAGTCACGGTAAAGAATAAAAGAAGTTAGACCTGGCCCGATCCTTTAGAACAAAGTAAGGCTCGAGCCGGCACGGAAAGAGCAGTGATTAAGCCCAGCCGGACCCGGCCCAAGTGACATGAATGAAAATAGGCCCGAGCGCGGCCTGTGCAGACCTCTAAACTGTTTTGAAATAAGCATAAATTTAAAGTTTTTTTTTTTTTTTTTAAACATCAACAAGACTTTGTTTTATGATTGAGCTGATATTAAAATAATGAACTTTTACATTCTAAGCTATTTTACAAGTTTTCCTTTAACTTACATTCTTCTTAAGAATTTTGTATTTCAGTTTTAGTCTCAGATTTAAATTATGTATTATGTATCTTATCAGAAGTTGCAGGATCATGCTGTCTGGTTTCGATCAATATACACTCTACAAAAAATACATAAATTGAAAGTGTTTCTCCAATTGCTTTTATTAGTAAAACACGAAAATGCCTGTTTTGATTTGCCTGTTTCCCTCCAAAATATAGAAAATTCATTAATCTAACGTAAAAATTGCCTGAAGTTGCATGTTCGTCTAATCACAGGGTGTTCCCGTAACTGTGCTGCATGTTACTTTTGCGTTCCGGCAACTTGCTGCCTGTGTTTTTTACGTTTGACGAAATGTTTTCTTGAGAGTGTACGTAATAATAATTGCTTCCCTTTAAAAGTGGGTGAAATGCAAAATAATGAAAATAATAAAATGCAGTAGTTATAAAGTGAGCATTATTGTCATAAAATTAATGTTAATTACTTTAAAAACTCTAGTTCGACTTATTAATTTCACACCATTCCTTTATGGATAAAGTATAATTCAATTTGAAGAAAGGAAGCTATTTAATACAGCAACCTGTTAGGATGGAACGACAAAGAATCGGAAGAACTTTCCAATTTAGATAGGTTTTAATCTTAGCATTATAATTGTATAGCATTGTTTTTGCCGATATTGTGAAATTTTTCAGTTTAAAGCATTATTCCGTTACACTGGATCCGTTTTAACAGGTTTTATTGTAGTGCTTAGGATGTTTCGATTTTCAAGCGCCTGTTCTGCTTTTTTTCTCTCTCTGGCCCGCTTTTTGCGATACTAGACCTGACAACACTACTTACGAGCCAAGTTAAATTCGAGTTAGCTCAATTTTACAAAAAGAAAATCTAAGCTATTTTTTTAGATGAAAAAATATGTATTTAAATATGAATGAGTCCCTTTACATGTTTATTTTATTTGATAAAAGATAGAATTGATATTAGACATTATGATTGCAGACTATTTTTTCATAACTGTATTAAATTATAGGTCATTTCGTGTCGAGTCGGGTTCGGTTTAAAGTGTTTCGGTTTAGGGTCAATAGAAAAATTATTGTCGGGTTTTAGGTCAACGGAAATATTTTGGTAGGTTTCGGATTGACTTTAAGTTGAATTTTTGGGTCGCGTATAACCCAACAAGTGCAGGAATCTATTTCAGATAAAAACTACGTATTTGAATATGAATGACTCCTTACATGTTTATTTTTCTACTAAAAGATAACATTAATATTAGAGATATCATTACAGATTATTTTTCTATAATTACATTATATGTATTTTGGATCAATTTTCTCCGATTCCAGGTTTCAGGTTGGGATTGGAATTAAGTACTTCGGGTTCGATCGGGTTACTGTTGGATGGAATATTTTTGGTTGGTTTCGGTTCGGGTTGAAGCTTGGTTTTAAATAAAATTTGCAGAGGTGCAAATTTTATTTATTACCCTAACGGGTCCCTAATTAGGTGTAACGTTTAACTGCTAGTATTCACGATGACACTTTCACTAACAAATTTAAATAATTTTAAATTAAAATAATTTTTGGTCACTGCATGCGTTTTCGATAGGGATTTGTCAACTGATTTTTTTCAGTTACCTCCGACATTAAAATACATGGTCAACCCGCCCTGAACACGAACCTCGTTTAGAAAAAAATTGGTTACCCACCTTACCTAATGCGGGACTCTTGTTTCTAGGCCTTTGCATTTTCTTAATGGGCGATGTGGTCCGCCTCATAACCGGAGAACTGTTGCATACGTTGTCGTTCACACACTGCTGTGTATGGGTCATATATGTGCATGTAAAATCTGTAATATTGAATGACCTCTTATTGGGAGGTTGCTGGGTAGAAAAAAGAGTACGAAACAGAGTTTTTCTTCCGGGTAATGCTCAAAAGTGTGGAATTTTTTTCTTTTGTGGATTCGTCCACCTTCAGGGCTTAATTTGCGCCGGAGACCACCGGAGCTCAAGCTCCGGTAGCACTCTGTTTTTAGTAAATATTTAAGTAGTGATCGGAATTCACCTGAGCTCATAAATACAGGGCTCCGGAGCCCAGTACAATAGCGCTTTATTTTAATATCATTAACGTTGTCCCTTTTAAGGCACATTTACGAAGTCATTTTCATTTGTAAGTAAATATAATTGCCATGTTTTGTTATCCTGATAGAAAGCAACCGAGAAGTGTTTCCTCTTTTTCTATAAAAGCATCGAATCTTTTTAATTTAGTCTGATTTTCAGAGACTCAATACAATAGATTGTAAAACGGAAGGAATCGATTATAGTTTAAGATATGCACGTTTTATAGGAAATTGAAAAACTTTGTTCTATTCTTCAGCATATAAATATTAATTTCTGTAAATTTCATTCTTTTTTTCATAAAAATGCATAGCTGGCGAACTATTCCTTTTTTGTGTTGCCACTATTTCCGAATCATAATTATTACCGTATTTAATCCCAGAATTCTGCAATTAATTAACATTAAAATTATCCAAGGATTTCTATTCGAAAGGAATGATAACTAAAAAGTGGAATAGTTTACATCTAAGTATATGCTGACAGATATATTTAAAATTTTTATTTTTCTAAAGAAAAAAAATGCTATAAGATTTGCAAATACTGTATGGAATATAAATATGGAGATTGGAGTGACGGGGGGTGTGGCGGGCACGCTACGGTTGTTAGTACTGCAGAATATTAGGGCTCCGGTACATTTTTTTTTTGTTAGAAATTAAGCCCTGCCACCTATGAAGATTAGGTGACTAGTAGCGTGTTTCCAAAATAACCTTAAGAGCTATTTTCACTTTATTTATCTACAATATTCTTTGACAAGCTCCGAAATTTATATCTGGAATAAAAAGGTTTTGGCCCTGTCCAATTCATCTATAATTTAAATAGCAGTGTGAGTGTTAGAGACCTGCGCGTTTCGGGATATGCCAAATCCGGACGCGAAACATATTCCACCTGTTATTTAAAAAACAAAAAAAAAAGAAACAAAGAAATGTTTTGTTGTTCATTTAAACCACTGATAAAGGAGAAAAGTTACCACGACAAGGGAAAAAAATTAAATACAGTCCCGGTCCGGCCCGAATAAACAGAAAAAAATATAAGACCCGGACGTGTACCGGGAAGAAGGAAGTTCGATCCCGGACCAACTTTTTTAAAGATAAAATTTAGCTCGAGCCCGTACCGAGTTTTCAGATAAAATTTAAGCCCGGTTCAGAAACTTTTACCAAGCTCGGGCTTCGGGACAAACTCGGGCTCGAGGAGACAGTAGGGCGCCGATTATCCGGACGGGTCAGGAATGAAAAATCCGGATAATTGGACAACTTTTAAAAACACCTAATGGTAATGTTTTGCAGGTCACTTCCCTTCCCACTTTTTCCAGGCACTTTTTCCCGGACTGGCAATTGTGGTTGTGCGCATTTTAGCGTATTAAGGCGTGTTTAGAAGTTATTTTTTATTTTTATTTTTTTACTTTTTTAAAATTTTATTTTCTACAAAATTGGGACAAACTTATACTTAGACGTACGCATAGAAATTATTACATGCATATATACATACACTCTACAGTACGTACATTGAAAAAAAATTCATTGTGATAGGGAAAAGAATAGACTTCTGCTTCCTAGAGGGCATTTTCTTTTTTCTGCGTGGGACTCCCGCGCGTTAGAAGTGAAACTTCTTAGGTTCTAGAAACAGTTGATTTTATGCATTGCTGTCTTTGCATTTGTTGACGATTTTATTATTTCCTGATTAGGAAATCGTTATTTAACGGTTAACTTTCGTGACATCCAGTCAAATTCACCTTGCCACACCTAAAGAAGTTTCACTTAAACAATTTTGGAGAAGGTTGGGAAAAAACGTATGAACCTTGATCGATCCGGTTTATTGGGCAATCTGGTTAATCGGCGTCCGGATAATCGACACTCTACTGTATATATTATAAATTAGGCCCCCCTGTCGGGGATTCTGTGCCCCCTCGTCGGGCAAGTTCTGGCGCCGCCCCTGCTAGTAAGTACTACAGGTCATACATACGCATAAATTGTAGCACTTTGTAGGAAAAATATAACGATTTATTCCAGAATCAGAAAAATGTCTTTTTTTGGGCTCAATCTGCTGACGAGAGAACTTGGCTATATTGGTAGTCAGTGGAATGGAACTGAGCATTAACGGAATAACTGTACGTAAGTTTTGTTCGATATCGCCGATTGTATATCGCGTTAGATTAAAAAGATATCTCATCCTACTTTTTATCTTTGAAGTTCTTTTTAATACTGATACAAGTTATTCCAGTCCATACGTCTAATTTTTATCTCGCTCAAGGAAGAAGCGTAACTGACTCACGTATTCAAGGACTTGCATATGACTCAAGAGTGTTTCCTTTCAATTTCATTTCCTTAAATGTAGACCAGTAGGGTCCCTAGCTTTGAAAAGTTACGGTATTTTTAACACTTTCCAACATAAGGCAAAAATGTTTATGATTTCAGTTCATCTGTCTATCTGCCGTCTGTCTGTGCTCTAACTTTTGTAAATATACTCGGATTGCCATGTAATTTATATAATGTAATTGAGGATTACTATAACATGTTCGCTTTTGAAAATGAAGTGTGTAGCATTTATAGTTCTTTTACAGGGACGTACAAAAGAAATATGTTACATTAGGGTCAATGGGGATATATTATTTGCTGTGCATTTTAATAATGTTACGATACTTCAAGCATATTAAAATTGATATACATCATTGAGGTTGATATACAACATTTTTTCTAGAATATGTAGCATTTATAGTTCGTTTACATGAGCGCACAAAAGAATTCCATTACCTTTTAATCTATGGAGAAAAATTGTTTACAGAGTATTTTATTGATATTAATTACTTCAAACATGATAAAAATAATATGCACCACTGAGGTGCACTACTAAATGTTTTCTATAAATTACGGAAAGCATAAAATTCATAGTTCATTTACAGAAACACATAAAATATTTGTGCTGTTGTATACATGTTTAAACTTAACTCATTTTTAGTGTAATACGTGCTGTGTATAAATTCTATAGATCATACACGATACACCTATACTGAACTTCACGAAAGAATTCATTTACATTCTTGACTATGAACAGAAATTTCTGATAGTGCATTTTTACTGCGTTATCTGCTTTTTAAATGGTTTATTCAGACAGCGCATTTCATTGTATGAGAAAATGAAATTTATTAACGATATTCTGAGTGTTGTAAAATGTTTCATAATCTATCCCTTATGCATGATTTTTCGTTCTTGTTTCATATCCACTAGAAAAACAGTGAAAAAATTTATTTATGTTTCTGTTTACATAATGTCACTCCTGAGTTTCATAACAAAAATTGCTCAAAAAATGATAATTTTAAATTATAGACTTACTTTAAAGTGTTTACGCTGCACAATAACAACTATTCAACGATATAATAATTTTTATAATGCTTTTAATAGTTTTCAGAATTAATAATAACTAACTTATAAAGATAGAGAAAAAACGCCTGTCGAGCACATTGCAAGCAGTATCAACAAAAAATATTATAACCTCCTTTGATAACAAATCAGAACAAAAACAGATATCGGGACCTTAAACGCATGTTATCACACGGAAGTAAAGCATAATAGTTCACCAAAAGAGCAATAGAAAGCGCCAAATGGCAAAAAAAGATCATGTAACTCCTGAGTTACACTAAGAATTTGAGGGTTAATATTAGCAGCTTAATAAAAAATACAAACATGCACATTATGTTTGGGTTCTTACAAAGTATCTTATGAAACGAAAAGTGTTGAAATACATAAGTTATTCTCTAAATTATGAAGCAAGAAAAAAAAAAAAAAAAAAAAAAAAACCACGGCACTTTTCTTAAACATTGATTGATTCATTTTTCTACCTTTAGGGGAGGGTAGTACACAGTGAGACGAAAATTATTATTACTTAACGAATGGCAACGATTTTTATTCTTTTGAAAAAATTTTTGCTACATCTTTAAGCTACACAAATACACTACACATTAATGTATAAATGGTTTTAAAAAAGTTATTTATAAAAGCACAGAAGCAGAATAACGGAGTATCAAAAACTGTCTCACTGTGTACCAATTGTGGTACACAGTGAGACAATGTATATATTTTCATAAATCATACATTTTTACACTCTATCAATAATTTTCTGCAGTTTATGACTTCTAATTAATATTTCTAGATTAAATTTTTTTTTAAATATGAGCCTCGGGTGAACAATGGCAGACATTGGGCTACCTTCATGCAAATTTTCAGCCTCTTACGTTTAGTAGATTTCACTAGCCATCGCACCCAACCCCCCCCACCCCCCACCCCTCACACACATACACAGATAGAGAGAGAGAGAAAAAACCCTTCTTTTATTAATAAATAACTTTTTTTACATCAGAACAACACAGTAGATACACAATGAGAGACACGTCTCACTGTGTACCACAACTATGTGTCTCACTGTGTACTTTCGTTACGTTGTAACAAAATGGATGCCATATCTGCTTCATCATCAATTTCACAGCTTTGAATGCTTGTGTCGTTTTGTCGACATAGTCTATCATTAGATATAACTAGGTTTGATTAAGTAAATATACGCTATAATGAAAAAAATAAACTCTAAAATGGACGTTTATGTAACTTCAACACCTGTAAAATAAATAATTACTTACTATTTTGTTGAACGAGTAACCGGAGTGCCGAAACTACATACACGTGTTGCATAAGATGAGGTGGTTCAGTGTGTGTTCCAGCTAAGAGAAAAAGTTATAACTATATGTCAAAATGGCTGCTGCCTCACTGTGTACTCCCCTACCTATATATATTATTTCCGTTGTCAACATCTCTTTTTCTCAACTAATATCTAGCGTATAACGATGAATGACGTATCGTTGGAAAGTATTTTTTGCCACATCCGACATCGCACACTGAATTTAACTAACATATAGCGTACAACGACGAATGAGGTATCATTGGATAGGATTTTTCCGCCACATCTGGCATTGCATACTGAATTTTCGTTATACTTTTAGGTTAAATATCATCATGCATATTATTTCTGATGTCAACATCCCCTTTTCTATATGCACATACAAAACGCACAACGATGAATGGGGCATTGTACGAAAAGTTTTTGGACAGGAGTTGACATAATACACTCATATTTCATTAAAACAAGCTGTTTGGTTAAAAAATTGCAGTTAATTATAAATTAATGAAAAATGTATCAGAAAATAAACTCAAAGATTACAGTGCGAAAACCTAGCAAGGGTCTACTGAATAGATTATTTCTGATGTCAACATCTCTTTTTCTCAACTAATATACAACGATGAATGAGGTATCATTGGATAGGATTGTTTGCTCACATCTGACATTGCATACTGAATTTTCGCTATGCTTTTAGGTTGAGTATCGTCATGCATATTATTTCTAATGTCAACACAGAGGTGTAGCTACAAAAAAAATTTCGGGGGGGGGGGGGGGGGGGGGGGTTCAAAATTTTCCCAACTTATAATTCAAAAATTTCCCAACGTGATACAAATTGGTCCATTTTCCAACTAAAATGATATGCTCAATGTGTGTTTAATGATAATGGTACTTATATGCAAAAAATCTTTCCAAAGAAAAATGCTGAAGCTAAGAACATAAAAATTATAATTATTGGTTCATTTAATGAAAGTTTTTGTCTTCAATTGTGTACGAGTCATAATCGTACTTCATATGAAAATAGCCTTATATTTTTAGATTTTTGAGAAAGGAACAAAGTTTTGGAGGAAATGTATTAGCGACACTGTTGACGGACAACAGTAGAGAAATTCTGATCTGGTAGATGTATGAATGTATGATATTTTCGTAGCACAGAGAAACATAATGAGAAATTGAGTCTGGCTGCTTTTTGCATTTCTTTTGAAAGTTGAACTATTTTACTGTTACAGAACTCAGAAAGGTAGTCAGCAAAACAATTAAAAATTCTTTTTTCTTTTTTTTTTTTTTTTTTTTACTTTTTATTTAAAAAAAGGAAAAGTGTTTAAAAAATCTATAATTTCCCAACTCTAAGCTCAAATTTCCCAAGTTCACATATATTTGGGGGGGAGGCTCCCCCATAACCCCCCATCGCGACGCCTGTGTGTCAACATCCTTTTTTCTATGCACATGCGCCCAACGATGAGTGTGGTATTATACGAAAGGTTTTTGAACAGGCTATTAATATTGTATACTTATATTCCGTTAAAGCAAGCTGTTTAATTAAAAATAAAATTGCAATTAATTATAAATCGTCGAAAAATGTATCATAAAATATGAACTCCAAGACTGCGGTGCGAAAGCTTCGCACGGATCTACTGGTATATATATTATTTCTACTCAACATCCTTTTTTTATGCCCACACAAAACGCACAAAGATGAATGGGGTATCATACGAAAGGTTTTTGAACAGTCTTTTGACACTCCCATTTTGTTGAAACACATTGCTTGTTAGAAAACTGTAATTAATTTTAAAATATTGTAAAAACATATCAGGAAATAATCTGAAACAATGCGAAACCCTCGCATTGATCTTCTGGTAATTTATATTTCATTAGCTAATCATTCAAAATTGATTTTCAAAATGTATTTCTACGACTTTCAGTATGCACTCTAAAAAATAAATGTGTAAATTAGTCACTTTTACATAAATATATGTGTAAATTTGTAAAACTACACTTTTGTCATAAAATCTACACTCTTGTCGTAAAACTTGTACCTGTATTTATGTGTATTTATGGCCTTAATGGAAGTGCGTAATTTGTTGTCCATTCAAAAACTCAAACAAGTGTGTAAACGTAGAAAATTGTACTGATTTGTTTTGCGACCATGAAAATATTTAGTTAAAAATTTACATCCCAAAGTATAAGGTTATCTACTATGTGCACAAAATCTATCGTTTTTGTATATTATACAGATATATGTGTACTCATGTGCAATTTACACTTTAAACTGCGTATTTCAGAGTTACCTGATAACTTTTTACACACTTAAGCAGCTTAATGTGTTATCATCAAAATACACAGAACAATGTGTGTTTTGAAACTGACACACCAGGCGTGTATTTGGCAATTTACACGCCACATTACACATATAGACAAATCGTTTTTGTATCATGCAGTATATCTGTTTTTATGTGGGAATTTACGCTCTTGTTTTTTAGAGTGTGGTGGATTTAATTCTGTAAAAAAAAAAAAAAAAAAAAACCTAATAATGTGACAAAACGTCGGGTTTTTCTCGTATCGTACTTCATTTTGTCATTTTTAATCAGATCCATCTTCTCAATAAACAACAATTTCTATCAATAGAAAAAGCTGATAATATAATGAAGAAAAATAAAATCAACGCGAAACTTACAGTGGGAAAATCCTTTTTGAACTTCAAGTAATGGGTTTTTATGTACTTTAAACACGAAAACAATTGAATGTCAGAGTTTTGAAATAATTTTATATAAAAAGAGTAATAAGAATTACGCTAAAATTTAAAGGTCAAGAAAAATATCTATCAATGTAATAGTCTATAGTTTTGTCAAAATTATTGACAGTACAAAATGGATTTTGCCAATTCATTTAATTTTTCAAGGATTTCTGTTTTGTAATATAACACAGGAAATGAGCCTTTACGTCTTAAGGAAGATGGAATAACTATTTTCAAAAAGAAAAATGTTGTCTTTTTCTTTGACATATGCTTTAATTTTGTGTCAATCTGTGAGAGCTAGTGTGAGTACAACAGACAGATAAAGTTCTATTCATACAATTTTCTCCGGGAGGGATTTCTGCAGCAGATGGACAGAGTGTCTACAGAAATTGTAAAAAAAAACTTCCTAATTTTTCTGTGATTTCCCCAACTATCTTTATCAGATTTCCCTGATTTCTAATATTAAAAATACGCGCATACGGTATTTTTTCATGTATGCTGCTTCCTCGTATAACGCACTAATTGAGCTAGCTAATATCTCATTTGAGAAAAAAAAATTCAATTTAACAAATTACAACGACCATTTGGAAAATGATTTTTTTCAAAGACTAAAATTTAAAACATAGA
Organism: Maratus speciosus; assembly: GCA_963932465.1. NCBI lineage: Eukaryota > Metazoa > Arthropoda > Arachnida > Araneae > Salticidae > Maratus > Maratus speciosus. The sequence goes on along the minus strand of OZ010793.1, from coordinate 256,820,365 downwards.
AAATCGCACGGAGTTGATCATATTTTATGTACGCCATGAATTAAACATTAATAGTGTTATTACACGTAAAAATTCCAAGCGACAAAAATCGCCTGCGACTCGTACGTATTATCCACCTGAAACTTATGTATTATCCAAACATTTCATTGGCTGTTCGGGAAAAGGCTTTCCTATCGTCAGATTTCTAAGAAATCTGACGACACATTTTAAATGAAATTTCATTCTTAAACTTCTAAACATCCCACACTATTACTTTTTACACCGTCGTATAGAGAGAAAAAATGTACTTTTAAATGCAATTTGTTTGAAAGCTGTATCTCAATCTGTTTCTGAGTTATTAAGTTTTTTTTGTAGTTTTTATTACTTTTTTGTCATAATGGCAACAGAAGGTATCCATCTCTTTTGAAAGTAAAGGGAAATACAGATTACTGTATAGACCAATCAGAAAACGAATAAATTGCGGATTAAACCAATAAAAACCTTCAGATATGCTTTTGATTTCCTACCCTGAAGAGAACAATAACCATTTTTTTCAAATAGTTAAAAAAAAAACAGAAAAACATAAAAATTGTCTAATATTCACAAAGTATTGGTTGACAGTTTTATAAATCCGAACTCAAACTTTAGTCCAACAACTTCATATAGTGGTTAATGGATATAGGGTGATTAGAAAATTTCCTCATTTTCTGAAGAATGTTCATTTCTAAGACATATCTGTATCTGACGGGATAGCGATTGGATTAAGCTGGCCATCTGGTCAGGTTATGTATCATTTAAATTTTTTTTAAATGGGCAAATTGACTTCAATATAAACACTATTCACAGAAAATGAGGACATCTGATCACCTTAATTTGCGTTAAATATAAAAAATTCATACCACATGCATCTTTTAAAAATATTGGGAAAGACGAATCAGCATTAAAAAAAATATGGTATATAAAATAAACGAATCAGTATCGTTGGCAACGTGAAAATGCAAATATTTTTGCATACAGACAAATTTCACTGATTTTCGAGAATTTTTACAAAGTTCCTTGACTTTTCCCTGATTTTTCCAGATTGATAAACCTCCCTGATTTTTCCATGGTTCCCTGATTTCCAGATTATATACCCTGATGGAGTGTCGGAGAAGAATTTGCATTTTTAAATATTTAATAAGTGTAAAAGCCGGAATTTTCCTAGGGAAAGTTTGATGCTCTAAGGGCGGGGATGTTCCCTGCTGGGCCGTAATCAGATCATCTGGCCATCGCAGATAATAATAATTTATAGAGGAAGTTCGGGTATTATGAATATCATTTACATTTTGATTTTTAAGTTAAAAAAAATGAAATATATTAAAAATCAGTAAAGGTGAAACTTTGATTATTTCTTAACTCGTTATTAATGCGTTTAAATTGAAAAAAAAAAATGCATATCAATATTTAGATTTAAAAAAAAAATCCCTGCCGTCTCGGGCCTACAGGCGGAGGTAGATTTCGAAATTAAGTACTAAATTCTCCAACAAAACTTAAATCAAGATTAGAAATAAACCCAGTTTCTTCACAAAGAGTGAGCTGTAGGGATCTAAACTTTTTGTGAAAATTATAATATACACGAATACACACACACATGTATATGGAATAGGTTTAAAAAATGGTTACAAAAAATTCAGATAACTTTAAAGTGTTAAAATATGTTAATATTTCCATAGTCGGGTTTTTATCATGTTTTAATACGTTTCTTCAAACTCACATGGCGTTACATATTCACCTGCTGAGGTCCATTATATTTCCAATATGACGCAATATACATATTTTTTTAATTCGTCAAACTATTTATTTTATTTTGAGTTTTCATGCTGAAATCTTGCTCTAGAAAACTTATGACGTAATATTCAATTTGTTTTCAATTTGTCAATCTATTTAATTTTACACGTGAAAACTTTTCAATAGAAAAGTAATTGTTGTGGTGAGATTTTTTTTTTTTTTTAATTGTTAGCAACTGCTATAAGGAAAAACTTTTATTTTTTTTCCTGCCATTGTTGTGTAAGAGCTGGTTTTATCAGAATCATGTTAAGACAGTATTCAAAATTTTGAACCCTCCCCATTTCCACCCTCTTGGGACGATTTCGCCCATTTTCAATCCCCGCCGATATATTAGCCATATCAAAGTTGTTGGCGAGTTTGAGGACAATCCGTACATAATTGCGACTTTTATCGTGCGGACAAAATTTAGTACATACATACATACATAACCTTTTAGGTGAGGGTGGTTTTGGGTTCCTGGGGTCCTATAATGAAAAGTTATGAAGGAATTTTTCAAAAGTCGCACCATGGTAACGACTGCAATAGGTAGTATTTCTTACGAAATCTACCTAAAAGAATTACACTTTTCGGGTAATAGAAACCAATCGGGTTATGTAGAATAAGGTTATAAGTAAGATTAAAATTGCAAGAAAAAACTTTGATTTACAAGAATATCCAAGATTACTTTTGGGGGTCCGAGACACAAAAATCTTCAAATTTTCAAAAAAAAATTTTATGGAATTAAAAATTTTTCTGTTGTTTTCTGCTTAAAATGACGCTTAAATCATATTTCTATCTTAATTAGAACAGGAAATATTAATTTTTTCGTTTTGGTTTGTTTTCAAAATCTACCTCTCAAACTATGGTTGTCAAGGAAACGAGTTCTTGTGAAATTGCGTTTTTCTTCATGATGGGTTTTTTTCACCATTACTAATACTTAAATTGTTATAAATCAAGAACCGGTACAGATAAAGGGTTCAAACTTGGAATATGTCTTTTTCAATAGCTTTACTTTAATTTAGATTCAGCAAATTAAAAAATATAAATTACTTTTGAAAATATGATTTTTTTTTTTTTTTTTAAGTTACATCATTTTTTTCCAATTTTTACTTTAAATATTTTTAATTTTTTTTAATTAATTTTTTTTAAATGCTGAATCTAAATTAAAACATATATTTCTGTTTATTTAAATGAAAACAAATTGAAATTCTATAAATAATATTTCGAGTTAAAACGATTTTAAACTACCCCACTTTAAAAAAAAATTAAATTTTAAATAAAAAAAAAAAATATGAGAAGTTTTATTATGCGATTTTGTTTACAAATGATATGGTTAACCATCACAAAAAAATTCAAAATTTTAACTCAATAAATAAAATTTTTTTGAAAATGTGTCCCGGACCCCCTTAATGAGTAAACAGAAGTACATCATTTACAAATCGTCATACTCTTTGAAAAACTATTTTAATTTTTACAGACGTCACAAATATAGTCTGTTGTTTCGGCCTCACCACATGGACCCACGTCAGGCATTTTATCCACTCCTCCCCTCTTCCATCCTTTGAATATTTTCCAATGCAAAACAGGCACCTTCCTCATCTGTTGTACAACCTGGTTAAAAAAAAAAAAAAAAAAAAAAAATCTCAGATGATTCGTCAGAGTGTACGATCATACGTTCACTAGGCTCACCTTGAAAGAATCGTCTAGCTGATATTCCTTATTACCCGACACGCCTTTTGAAAAAAAAAAGTCTTCACTCATCAACATGTTAGCAGAGAGGTAAACTGACTAACACAGCAATAAATATAACTGTTCAACTTAATACTGAGCTTGGTTAACTTCACTGACAGAGAGGTCTTTTAATAAATACGAATATTATAAAACTTACCTGCAAAAAACTGCAACAATTGACAATAAGATTTGATTTCACTCGTCGCTCCTATGTCAGTATCAAAACGAACTCGCCGCAGTGCATCACGGCAATATTAGGAAGTTCTTTGGCAGGTTTAGGCTTGGCTGAAGCACCGTACGGTCCAGATATTGGCGTATTACATATTGTCCCACCATTCCATAATACCCGAATTTCCTCTATATAATTAGATATATAATCAGATATTGAAAAAAAGAAAAACTTAAATGTGACCATTTTACAAATTATTTCCATTTAAAATAAAGTACAACAAGAATTTAAAGAAAAAGTACCTTATTGCCAGAGTCTATTTTCCTGCCAGAATTCGTGAGGGGCATAATGAATAATTTTGGTATTCGAATGGGGATCATTCGAGCATGCGCAAAAGAAACCTTCGTATTATTTTTAATCAATTTACAAAAGAAATTTTGTATAAAAAAAGAAAAGATTAAATTAAGAGCCTGACTGTTGATAATAGTTACTAAATGAACACTAAATTCCAATTTTTGCAATTAATTAGTGAGACCATTGCTTTTAGTTAATTTTTATATTATTTTCTAGAAAATGCCTTAAAAATTCTAAAATGCATTAACACTGTTCTTTCAATTATATAAAATCTTTTGCACAATTCCATGTCTTCATCATCATCATCTAATCTCAATTGATTTTGAATTAGCCCAAACTTTAAGAACTCTGATTTCATTGAAAATTCTTCATTATCTGTTCCGATACTTTTAAACGAACAGAAAGCAACTTGCTTTCTAGTGAATAAATCCAAACAGACTACTTTCTGACTCATTTTTAAATTCATAGGGAGGTAATCTTATTAAGAAACTAATATGTAACAGAAATTTTTTTCATTTTTAAGTAAAGGTAGAAGATCGTTCGGAAAATGCTGTCAAAGTTGACGTTTTGAATCGAATTTCTGGATGTAATAGCGCAGGAAGAAAATAAACTATACCGCCTTAAGAAAAATATTGCTTATAAACTCAAGATGTAATTACCATTAATCGGAAAAAGAAAAAAAAAAGGAAACTGTTCGATTGCAAATCACTTCAATAATCATGCCTGCAAATATCATGCTTTTATGTTTAAAAATGAATCAGAAATTTTCGCGTTGTTAAGTGTTGAAAAATCCTTTTTTTTTTTTTTTTTTTTTTACTTTTGAGAACCGATTTGAGACACGCGATAGAAATGGACCCGTAATACATTTCCTTCACAATGCAATGCTATAGTTTTTACTTTACTTTCTCGTGATGGGGAAGATTAATCATAAATGACAAGTCTTAGAAAGAAAAAACAAAAGATACACCCGCTTTAATTCGCAAATGTTTTTTTCCAATGAAATCACAATAAAGGTGTCATAAGACTGGGGATAATGTTTTCTTTCAGAATATGAATGCAATTTTTGAAATTGGGGTCGTCTACATATAAAAAAAATATACCAACTTCAAATAAGAACACCAACTTTTGGCACAAAATTTGAGTTACTTGGATAAAAATAACACGGAAAATGAGATATATATACATATTTTTTTTTTTTTTTATTAAATCTTCATTGAGTTTGAAGATATCAAAATATGAAGATGCTAATATTAAATCCACCGTGACAGGCTTTAATTTATATCTTTCTATTAAATCATCCGGCAGAAACGTTCATTTTACAATACGATACAATGAATAGGCCCAAATATATTCAGTCATTTTTTTTAGGTCAAAAAGATATTTTTAATTATGAAAATTATTTATAAATTCATGTCCAAAAAATGATCAATTATGACCTACATTAATTTTCACATAAACAGAATGATCGCCATTAAAACATAGGTATATAAGTTTATAATTCATTCCAATCATTATTTTTCAAGATATCGAAAAATTCCGGTTGTAAGCAACGATTCCCAAACGTGGGGCGTACGTCGCCACACACGAAGCAATTCCAGGTTTATTATTAACACATTCCGTATCAGTTTATTTCTCTCTTTTGGAGAGGGAGTCGGGGAGTAATGCTGTAAACCAGCGGCTCCCAACCTTTATTGGTACACGACCCACCTTTAAGTAAAAAAAAAAAAAAAAAAAAAAAAAAAAAAAATATTGCCACCCACCCAATATGATGGTGTATCTAATATTAGTATAGAAATTTTGCATGACCTGATAGATTATAATCTATCAGCTATCCTATCCTATGAAAAGGCAAATTTTCGTACGAAGGATGCAATATCAACAAAAACAGGAATTGGTAATTCCAATCTGTTAAGTTGAATAATAATTAAAACAACAAGTATAATGGAAAATACGTTTAATTATTATTAAAATACAACTGTTACAATCACTGAGATTTCTGGCACTGGTGCTTACCGATGAGGGCATCTGTAACAGAGTTAAAACTGGTTAATTTTAACCTTAAGTCACTTTCTACACACAGTTTGTTTCTGTACTTGGTTTTTCAAACACAGCAAAGTAGAAAAAGCACATTCACACAAGTTTGTCGTGTTGAACCCCACCAAGGACTTCAAAGCTGATTTAGATATTTCTGGATATTCTGCTCCTATGTTCAACCAGAAGGAAGTTAAGGATTTTTACAAGTTTGCCATAACGACTGTTCGCCTACTGACATATCTCACAATGAGATCATAATATAATACCGACTGACTGTTTAAGAAAACACTGTCTTCTCACGAACTTTTAGTTTAAGTTAATAGCTCTCATGATTATTGCAGTTGTAAAATATTGTATTTGTTATATATTTTTAAGCAGTTGATATAAAAGATATTTTTTTGTGGTAAACCTCGGTTGTTCCGCGACCCACTAAAACACCCGCCGCGACTTATTGGTTGGGAACCGCTGCTGTAGACTAAAAATGAAAGTAAAACATGCAGATTTTAAAAATAAAAGATATTTTATTTTTCAGTTTTTACACAAGTTGAACATACAACAAATAATAAGGGAAATATTTACTTGAAGTATAGACACTTTCTTCTTTTATATATATATATATATATCTTAGCAAACAATTATTAATTTTTCTGGTTACATTTGTATTTTAAAATTTTTGTATAACTTTTCGACTGATATTTGTTGAATGAGACCTGTATTTCCATCTGCTCTGCAATATGTCACATAAATAAATGTTTCCGCAGAAAAATACTAAGACTCCACCACAAGCTTCTTTTTTTATGACTGTTAAAAATGTAATTTTAAACTTTTAATATCATTCGTTAAAAGAATTCCTGAAGAAGATAAGAAAAAAAAAAAAACCTCTGCTATGAACGTACATATATGGAATACATTCTTGACCCAAAGTTCACACTCCAATGATGTAGAGATATCTGATCTCTCGCGAACTGGAATTCACTGATAGCAGTTTATTGGCCATGTGGAAAATACAAATTTTATTTTAGCTGAGAAATTTTTAAGATAAGATTTTTTTTTTATCGCTTTCGGAAGCAGCGAAAATATTTTACAGATTGCTGCTTTTTATTTCTAAGTTATGTCATGTTTCTTCACTTTGACATAACTGTCAAAATTCGACAAATTTAGCTGTCGGCTTCCGTTTTTCCTTTTTTATAAACCAAGATAAGGAACTTCAAATTCAATAAAGAAAAAAATATTATTAATCGCTTAAGACTTTTACAAGAAAAAGGTGTTTTTTGAATTTCGTCATGATGAATTTAGTATTTTAAAAAGGAGTATAAGTAGCTGAGATAACATTTAACTTAAATAACTTTTTTTTTTCTAAATGTTTTATAAAAAAAAAAAAAAAAAAAAAAAAAAAAAAAAAAAAATCTAAATCCATGTTTTGCTAGTATGTTTTATCTTTTCTCTGCACTGAAGTTTATTGAAATAACTAAAAACAATAATTTAAAACATATTTTATTCTTAACTTAAACCTGCATTTATGTATTATTTTAGACTACAATACACATGCGTAGTATACGTTATGTAATATAGGTAGTTACATGTATCTCAACAGAATCGGTATATTGTTCAAATACATTTTAACCGGTATTGACATAATTAACTTATGTAGTATAACAATATACGTACACTGTTAAAAATTTAAAAAAAAAAAAAAAAAAAAAAAAAAAAGCTTAAAAGAAACAGAGTATTTTAGTAAATTTACACCAGTTCTCGCTTAGAGGCATTTGATCATTAGTTCAAACGTTATTTTATAGATTGGTGGAATAAATTGGTGTTTGAACTGGAAATTGTGTACAGAGAAAGACAAGAGGTTTAATCCAATTAATTTTAATTTATATAGCAATAGTATAAAAGTTTACGATTTATTGCGAGATTATTTTTTTCGAAAAATCACTTTTTTTCTGCTATTATTCGCGGGTACACAACATCCGTTTTCGTCGCCTCAGAGAAACAGCGGGACATCTAGTGATAATAAAAAATGAGATGTCTGACTTGCTGCTATGAGAAACTGCGTTTGCATCTAGTGTAACGACTTCTAAAACAGAAAGTTATGTTTAATACTATATCTCAAATGTGTTTTATAAAAATTCGCCATTGTTCCACTAGATGCAGAAACAGTTTCTCCTAGCAGTAAGTCAGGCATCTCATTTTCTATTATTACTAGATGTCCTACTGTTGGTCTGAGGCCTGTAATCACCCTATAAACAACAAACCCACAACACACTTACGTTTTCTTTCATATAAAATTACACAGTATTCAGTATTTTAATCATGTAAATATAAAGGATTATTTTTATCGATGTAAATTTACAGACGAGTTTCTTTTGTATAACAGAACCTCGGTTTTCAGCCTTCTGTAACTTTACATAAGACTTAAATGATTATCAGCAGGTTCTTCGTTATTTCACCGAAATGTTTTTAAAAGCATAGTTTCTTCTATAAGGTAATTGCTATACTGAAATTATTCCAAGTGTTCACTAAAAAACGTAGTGAATAGTGATATTTTATATATTTTTTTAAGTTATTGGATTATTTATTTACTTATTTACAAAATCAGATTCGCATCCTTTTATTAAGAACAGTAAGGCCAGAACAATAACTTAAAACATTTAGAAGCTTGCTTGTAATCCCAAAGTCGTGGTAGCGCAGCCAAATTTTTGAAGAGTTGTTGTGACTTTAGTCTAAAGCCGTTACTGTTAATGCATATACTATACAGTGTATAGTATACACTATGCGCATTCAAATTTGTTGAGTTTTGTAGCTTTTTGCTTTATCATAGGTCTGAAAGCTGCAGAATTTAGAAATAGAGGTTGGAAAGTTAGAACCGATTAGTGTTGTCAGGTGTCCCGATTTATGCGGGACGTCCCAATTTCAAGGGCTCGTAGACCCAGTGTTGATTTCAGGGGGTGGCCCGGGGGAACATTCCCCCCGGACCAATGAGATGTCCCCCCGGAAGATTTGAGATTTTGTGTTTTCAATGGTCAAAAAGTGTTATCCCCCCCCGGAACTCTATAATGTCCCCCCTGAAGCCACAGAAATCCCTCCCGGAGAAAAGTGTATGAATTCAACACTGCGTAAACCTGTCCCGCGTAACCATTGAATGGGACGCCAAATGTCCCGCTTTTTCATGATGCACAAACTCATTTAACCCTTAAGTGGTGAGGTGATTCTTTTATAACGTAAGTGGTGAGGTGGGATGTATGTAACCACAAAATTTGATTTTTTGTGCACTCCTTAAAATTTAGCTAATCCAAATAAGAAAATTTCCTGTGAATTTTGCATTATTTACTTGTATAAAAACAAACTGAAAAAGTACTGTAAGTGTACATACATATGTAAATGTACAGTCCACCTAGTAATGTAAAATGGCAATATTTCAGAATTTAAATTTTTCTGGGGTGCAAAACACCCCACCTCACGAGTTAAGTATTAAATTTTTTTTTCATACGATGTTATTCGTTAGTCTACGTCGAGTGGAACAGTAAAGCCTGTGAAGACAGGACATATCCATAACAGAAAATATTTATAGTTTCTTCGAAAGGAATATTTTACAAATTTATGTGCCAGACGGAAGCCTGCTCAAAACGGAATATTTTGTTGTTCATAGCGATTATCTTTTTACAGGTTTTACTATACTTTGTTTTTGTACTGTGCTTTACGCTCTCCAAACTCTGTGAAAACGGATTTGTTTATAACGGAATTATGTTTTAAAAGTAAAACTTTCATTGTCGCAGGGATTCCCTTTTCACTGGTTTTTACTGTATCAGTTGTGTTTGTTTAGTAGAGTAAAGCCATCTAAGACGGAATCGCAAGGAACCAGAAAAAAATTACGTTTTAAACAGGTTTTCGTCTTATTCTTATTCTTCATAATTGTAGGAAGTTTTTATGAAATGAATTTTAGTGAAATTTTTACGTTTAAAGCAAGTTTCCGCTATATACTAGACAGGTTCCGTTTTAATAGCGGTTACTGTATTTTTATGTCCCGATTTAGAAGCTGTTGTACCGCTTTTTTAGTCTCCATATCCCGCTTTTTGTGACTCTGGACCTGACAACAGTAGTCCGATTGAAATATTAGAGCGTATGAAATTTTTAGCTCTAATTCTATCATTACGGACTTTTCTGCCCCATTCAAAAAATCCAAACTCACCTTTGGACGACTATCAAAAACCAATAGTTTTTTTAGAAATGCATATCGATGTTGGCAACGACGTGGGCTATTACTCTCGCTCTTATTGTACTTACATCACTTCTAAACATCACATAATTTTATTTTTTTAGTCATCGAATAGTGAAATAAATTTATTTTAAAATAAAATCTGTTTTAAAACTGTAGCTCAATTTAGTGCCTTTATATGTATTTTTAAATAATTTTGAAGCCTTATATATATATATATATATATATATGTATATACATCTCAACAATGACTATTTGCTTCCTAGAATAACGTAGCTATATCCGATTTTACTCGAAACACGGCACTCCTCGCATTCGGGTCTTGTAGGGTTAACTATTTTATTTTCGTTTCGGGTCGGGTTGACTTTAATTGTTTCGGGTTCGGATTTGACTCTTGCGGGATCGGTGTCGGGTTGTTCCGTTTTTTTTTTTTTTTTTTTTTCAAAAAAAGAAAAACAAACAACCCTAGAATATTTTTTTATGTAAAAAAAACTATACATTTGAACATTAAGAAGTATCTCTCTCTATATAATACACGTTCATTTTTCAACATAAAAGATAAAATTGACCTTAGAGATATAATTGTAGGCATTTTTTCCCCATAAATGTATTAAAATAGTGATTAATTTTATTCCATTTTGGGGTCATGTTTCGGGGTGTGTGGAAGTGTGTTGGATTTTGACGAAATTTTTTTGTCGGGTTTGGATTGATTTGAAATAGAATTTTCGGTTTGGATTGGTTTATAACCCGAACCGCTAGTATTATAAATGGTTCCATATCTAAGCGGTGCCATCACAACTATAGTGTCCTTTAAAATGGATCTGAATATCACTAAATATTTTCAACAATACTTTTGCGCCAGATCAAATTTGCTAAAATACGCAATTTGGCAGTTGACTCAATTACGGCAGTTAGCCATAAGGCTATCATAAAAGGCTAGTCATAAGGTTATCATAAGTTTATCATAAAATACGACACTTTGGAGTTATCCGTCACAAAACAACAGAACATAGAATTTAAAAATAATCACCGCTTTGTTGTGTGTTCTACGAATAATGTATTTAATTATTAATTATTATTCTGTTTACTTATTTTCTTAAAGTCACATTCATGCGGTTTTTAAAAGTTACTATAAAAGGAGTGGCAATCAGAAAGAAATATCTATTTTTGGCTAAAACAAATTTATGAACGTTCTTTTATTCTTTGGCGGTAAATTTAAAATTAGAATACTTGGATTCTAAGCTAAAAAATCCTTATGAGATTCCATTTCGTAATAATGAAGTTTTTGTTACCAAATTTATCCCCAATGTCAACTTCGAAATCAGCCAAAACATTATATTTACAAATGCCTGTAAAATTATCTTTTCTGCAACAGTAGTTACCGCGCAGGTAAGTGCCAACCTTGACAATTCATTATGTCGTTGAAGCCACTCTTAATTTATTTTCTTAATACTCTAAGAAACCCTTTGCAAAATTTTCGGGTTAAGTCTGCCAATGAACCTAATGGGCCAGGCAACTAAATAAATTTCTTTTTTAAATTCAGTCAAATTGAAATTTTGTTAATTAGTAATAATAATAATCATAGTAATAATAATTATAACAGCAAATAATAATGATAATAGTAATAATAAGTATAATACTAGTAATATTAATGATAATAATAGCAATAATAATTATAATAGTAACAATAATAGTAATAGTAATAATAATTATAATAGTAATAATAATAATAGTATTACAAATTATTTGTAGTGATATTTGAATTAAAACTGCATTCGAAATTTCGTAAAAGACCAAAATCATTGTAAAAAAGAATTTCAGATACCTCACGTCATTTGATCTTTCAATAAATATTCTTTTAAAAAATGCATTTGTTTTGTTTCTAAAACGTTTACTATTTTTAAGCATTTATGTAATATTTATTTTTATTATTGAAAGAAAGGATTTTTTTTTTTTTCCGAAAGTATATTGTTATCCTGCACGAACTAAAAATAAATACATCTATTTATACTCAAAATTCATAAAAAATAAGTATACTTACTTTTATCAAAAGCAGAATTAAAAAGAGAAGGATTCTTTAAAAATTTCTTTAAAATTTTGTATGAGTTTAAAATTTTTAAGAACGAGATTTAAATTTAAAGTTTTTTTTTTTTTTCATTTTAAAAGTGTTGGGCCCTATATGGTCAAAATAAAGATGACCGTTTAGGTCATCTTTATTTCTATATATCCAGATTATTTTGCTGTGTTGTACAAAGGTCTGCTTGTGCTTGGGGCTATTTTCTTTTATTAAACTCGAATCAGCCCCAAGCCTAGAAAGTAATTTTTCCAAGCCATGCCGGATCAGCCTTTCTTTTCTTTTTTCTTTCTTTCTTTTTTTTCTCTTTGTGTGTGTTAATGTGCCGTCTGTGTGTGAAAGTAAAAGTGTGATATTGTACATTTATTAAAGAAATCTTTATAAATATATTTTGGTTTGATAAATTACAGAGAAATGTTTAAGAAGAAAAATACATTTTCCGTTATTGGAAAATACATTTTTCTTTATTGACTTTCTTTTAAACAGCAGTTTCTTTCTTTTTAAATTACATATATTTTCTTAATGAGTTTGAATGTATTTATCTAAGTAATCAATAACAATGTTATTGCTTATTTCATAATTTTCGAGCGTATAAGCTGAAAATTAAATTAAATATTCTTTTAATTGCAATTGTAATATCATGTTGGTTTAAAAAACTGAGCTTTTTCTTTTTTCTTATGTTTTTTTCCCTTGAGTCAGGTCTAATTTCGTCGTTTTTTATTCGGATCAGGATAGGCCATGAACTATGAAAAAATAACCGTGCCATTCCAAGCCCGAATTTGGTGGTCCGTGCAGACATCTAATTGAAACAGTGTGATTATACGTTTTTCATACATAGGTTCCAATGAACAACATATCTGAATACATATTATATAATTTATTATATCCATATTTCGTTTCATTAAAATCTAACTCCATTTCCCAGGCCGTCTCTTCAACAAACAAGGCGTAATGAGAAAAATAATATAAGGGTAAAAAGAAGCAAAACCTCACGTTTTTGATGAGATCCATGTCTTTAACATTACTCTTTATTACTGACGTCAACAGTGACGCACGGTCATACTAAAAAGAAAGTTTCACAGAATATGCAAACAACAGTGATTGGCAAGAAATTGGATTTTTATTCTATAGACTCTCGAATTACGCTGAGAAAGAATCACCCGACGCCCAAATCACATCAAAGACACGTGAATCTCTGACCTTCAATCACACACGAGTTACTAGAAAAGACAGTATTTATTACATTAGCAGGCGTGATACAAACGAGAGTGAATTAAGATTTACAAAAGGATTTCCACACCCTATTCAAACAAGTGCATTTTACTCTTTGAAATTATTAATATCAAAGTTTCAGTATTTTGTTAGCAATTTTACATTAAATGGACACCAGAAAATTATAGCAAGAAAATACAAGTAAAAGAACGTTTAGGGATAAACCGAAATAAAGTATAAGTAAAAGCAGTTTTTTTAATACACTCTTTTATAAACGTTCAATGCTTGTTTTAAAAACTCGCATCTAATTTTACGACTACAATTCATGTTCCAAAAACTTTCTGTTACAATACGTTAACCCTTTGTGACTCAACAATTCCGATTTTATAAATATTTACTCAAATGTTAGAATACACTATTTTAAGTATGTAAAAAATAATTTTAAAAAAGTAGAAAATAAAAAAACAAATATTGAGTGAAAAGGGCTTTTCATATATGGGGCATTCTCACAAACTTTAGACTTTTCTATATTTTTCTGTCCCTGAATAATAATTTTTATTGTAGTACATATTCTTGTTTTTTATATATATATATACTGGAAAACATCTCATTGCATGACTGCATAACAATATTAACGAGATAAATAAGTTTTGGACAATGTTGGGGGTCCAAATATACCACGAAATTCCTATGCCGTCCCGTGTCCCTCATGCGGATTTTCAAATTTGGAGCTGTCTGTATAAAATCGTTTCAATAAAAGTAATTCCATGTATATCTTTTCCGAAACTGAGACTATTGTTTTTATATAAATATGTAGCAAAAAATTAACCTGCACTCATTTTTAGGGTTGTTATTATTTTTTTAACTCTGTTCCTCAGTTTTAGATTCCTTACCATCCCTCTTACTAAACTTACACAGAAAGTAACTTCAGATGCAGCCACAGAATTTTTCTCAACTTTGTCTCGTGCAGAAGTATGCTAGAGAAAGAATGTTTAAAATTCTTTGAAAGGAAATTTATTGCAGAATTTAAATCAGCATTCAAATATCAATTTCAAGCATCGTGGCTTTATTGGTAGTCTTACCGTGCCCAAGGTTTATTCCTGCACTTTTCGAGGTAAATTAATTTTTTTCTTATTTAATCCAATGTAAATAATCGTTTCTAAAAACCAATTAAAAATAGGTGGTAATTTTCCTTACCATCCCTTTTTTTGTCCCTTACCGTCCCTGTTTTCCTATACCGTCCTCTTTTTTTTCTTACCGTCCCATCTTTAACACCCCTTTAAGACAATGTTATACCAAAATTTTGTACTAAAAATACTACATTGTTATTATTTCTTATTTGAATACTCTGTGGATACTATGCAAATTCCTTATAAGTAAAAATTTAGAAGAAAATAAAAAGTTATAGCGGTAAAATGGTAAGTAAAATGCAACTATAAGTTCAAAGTATTATTTTAGTAAGTTTAATTTCATTAGATTTTTATTCCTGAAAAGTCAAAAGATTGTGAAAATGCCCCATATCTGAAAGGAACAGAAAATTACATAATTCTCATAAATGGTATTGTCATTTTTCTAATACAAATTTTAAAATCTATTTTTGAACGTGTCCAGCCTTTTTAATTTTACAAAATTTACAAAATTAATTTTAGCAATAATGATGTGAAACCAATTAAATGATAAATAAAACTTTATTATGAAACGTTTACTTAGTATCGCCGTGTGTTGAGAATTCCATGAGCAATTTATATTAATTACTGGGTTGGAAGACAGCAGCAATAAATTAAATCGTCTTTTGAAGACCACTGTATAGGTAACATTGGCTTTTGGTTATGTTGCAGATATGCAAAACGGGAATACAAAGGTTCAATTTGGCGTGGATCCAGATTTTGGAGGTATAGATGTAGAAATAAAAATCTTGTTAAGTTTTATATGAAAAGCATATCATTCAGAAGTTACGATCATTTAAAATATCGTTACCCGGCAAAATTGGAAAAAAAAAAACAATGGTTTCAATAGTAATTTTCACCCATGAATGCTTTTTGCACACAATTTAAAATTTTATTTCTTTTTTTTAGCAATCATGCGTAATTTTTTTAATTGAAAAGTGTTTGGAAGTATTATTATGTGGGCTTTTTTTTTATCTGACAACGCTGAATGAAAAGGGTTATTTCAAATTTAAATAATAGCGCTTAAAATTAATTATTTGATTTAAAACTATTTACTTTAACGTGTTTATCATACATTTCCCTATAAAACTACACGTTTTCATGTTTTTATATGCAATCCGAGAAAGTAAAAAGATCTCAATACATTCGATTCCGGTAGCAACAGCATTAGTTTTTTTTTTTTTTTTTTTTTTTTATGAATGAATAGATTTCAAAAAATACCGGTCGACTGACAAAATTTTTACCTACACTTTGATTAATAAAAAAGCCATCTTTTGAAGTTGACATCTATGAAAGGGAACATTTAAAGAGAACGTATAGCTGGCAGTTATTTAATACAGTCGGACCTCGTTATCCCGACACCCTGTTTTCATGTCACGTCGCTTATCACGTCAGTTTTTCAAGTCCCGATTTTCTGTATATGATTTTAATGTAAATAAACTCCGGATTTTACATCATTGAATAATTTTCAACTCCGGATATCCCGATGTTTAGGAAATTTGTCCATTTTTCATAATCCATCTTATAAGCACTAAAATTTAGTGGTAAGAAATGTCTTAGCCAAACTTTCCACAAAAGTGTCTAAAATATCAATTCAGATAAATTAGAAATTTTACTTCAATCCTTTATCTGAATAAATAAACCCACACACTATGAATGACCCACTTAAGGTCCGGATAGACGTATCAGTCTACTCGCGGTCTTTTTGTTCTGGTCCGGCGGAGCTTTTTGTCCTTACACGGTGTTTTTCATCCCACAAAAACCTAAGCATTGCATTGCGTTGAAACGATCAGAAATTGTGTAACATCCGTTTCTGAAACACCGAATATTGATTACAATTCATTGTATGATATTAAAAAAATAATTATAGAAAGCACATCTAGAGATAAGCAAACCTTAATTCATAAATATTTCATGTAATAATAAAAAAACAAGTTATCATAAATCTGATTTTTATTCTTTTCAATTTTGTTTTTGGTGTTTATTTTGTTTAACAATAATGTTGTATTGCAACTGCAAAAACAAGCTATGAATTTAAAATTTTCTTAAATTTATTAAAAATACAGCTTTTCCCAAACATAATTTTCTCCAACTCTGGTTACCACGACACTCCGCTTATGACGACACTTTTTTCTGGTCATTAAAGTGTCGGGATAACGAGGTTCGACTGCATATGGTTTCATATTCAAGTCAAATATGGCATCTAACATATGGAATTGAAGCATACCTTGAGCATATCATGAAACGGTAAAGATATTGGATAAAATAATATTTTCTGTAACATTTCGAAATAAAATATCACAAGTTTTAGATTATTATTATTACTTTGAGAATCCTTGTTATTAGATCCTTAGTAGCAAACAATAATGGTCATATATTGTTTGTATTGGCTATATCATTTGCTATATTTTGGTCAATACTGGCATGAAATATTGCCCCAACATTTGGGTGTTTACGTTTTACCAATATTGCACCAATATTGGTAAAAAATATTTAGCCCTTTGAATGCCAATGTTTCATGTAAAGTTAATATTTCTAAAACATTGGAATTTTTTTGTTAATATGTCCGGTGTAGGCCAATATTTCTGCAATAATGACATTCCGTTGCAAACAGTATTAATGCAACCTGATTCTTAATTTAACCCCTTCGGGACGAGCGTCTTTTACAGAATTTTTAATCTTTAATCACCGGTTTTTTAAAACAGAAATTTTTGCCTAATTGTATCGGGAAAATGCTTGGATTAAATAAGGAAAAATTTAGAATAAGAATTTACTGGTCAGAATAATCACCGATTCTGAACACCTTACGCGGCACGAATACCGGTCGCTCGTCTCCAAGGTGTTAACCAATATTGACATTCCTTTGAAAGAATTTCCAATGAAGGAAATATTGGAACGTTAGACATCATTATAACCAATGTGGCCAATATTAATTTGTTAATAAGAATATCTCCCGGAAAAATTCTTTGATCTCACATTTTTAATATTTGAAGATCAATTCTTTGATTGACTAAGAGGGACTGCTCAGACAAGGAAACCAAGTCTGTAGAGGATAGTGCCCCCCCCCCCCCCGATCGTCTTTATTAAGGGGTCTTAGAACTCTTAAAGCTTTAAAATTTTCGAAATTTTAATTTTTTTAGACGTTAAACTCCTATCTTTTCTGAACATTTTGATATAATTGTTTCCTTGAAATTCCTATTAGAACTGAAGTTATGTCTTTTACATTTATACACGTTCAATAGCTGAAGGGTCGTTTCGGAAACTTTGAAACCATTTTTCTCCAAATGACGTTTTTGGGCATAACGCGCACGATATCTCAAAAACTTATGAATATTGTTTCATGAAATTTTCAAAACATATGTTTCATGTTAGTCTGTATAAACTGAACCTAAAATTTCCTTTTTATTGTTCAAAAAAAATTTTTAGGTGATTATACTGTTGAAATTTTCTTAATTTTGCATTAGCTAAATACAACTTTGTATTAAAAATATAAAAAAGCTTTAAATACAAATTTATTTAGGTTCAGGGTAATTATTACAACGTGAAGTATAAGTAGGCACCAATATTTTCATTCTAGTTGCGATACTTATTTTGTAATCGTGCGCGTAAGCTGTTATGCCGATTTTTTGCTCGTCAAATGTCTAACAGTTTGGAGCCCCCTGTAAATGGTAATTCTGCATCTTATATCTATATTATAAAGGACAAACATATCTGTTCGTAACGCATACATCATTCAGCGAATGGCAACACTTTGAAATTTGAAATGAAATTTCGGTTTTGCAATTTTCGCTACTGCAAATTTTTAAACTTCTAAACATCGCACCAATTTCAATTTTTATACCGTCGTATAGGGGAAAAATGTACTTTTAAATGCAATTTGTTTGAAAGCTCTATCTCAATTTATATTTGAGATGTTAATTTTTTTTTATAGCTTTTAGTACCAATTTTGTAATTGTGGCAACTGAAGTACTCCATTTCTATTAGAAGTAAAGGTTAATAGTCATGGTTTATTTATTTTTATCGCTTATATCCTTACGGATGCCATTTTCACATTACAAATAAAAGTAACTTTTTCTAATTTTTTAACAGAAAATGACATCAGCCACTAAAAAACACACGCATTCTTCTTCATAAATCAAAAGATTGAAGAGGATATTTCAATATTTTTACATTATGCTGATACTGAGTTTGAGACGCTAGGCAAATTGATTCAGTGAGTATAAATGATGTCATATTTAAAACAAAACGATAATTTTCTTTGATAAAACTAAATATTTGACCAATACTAAATGTTAATACATGGAAATAACTTTGAAATTCGATTTTCATTTAAATTACAATACTAAATGGCCAATACTATGGCAATTAAAGGTAAATTTCTGAATGGTACTGAATGATACTGAGATTAGAACTTTATGCGTATGTTCACATGAAAAGTTTTATTGGACAAACGTGACTTTAAGTTTGAAAATACATTCATTAATGATGTATTGCGCGTTAAAATACTTTTAAATAGTGAATTTGAGTGGTGCGTGTGTAAATTTTTAGAATGTGAAAATAACGTGCAGTTTAGATTTTATGGGGGAAAATTTTATGATTTGACAAAGCAAAATCCTTTTTACTAATTTTTCACCCCGTAAAAACAAACATAAGAGCCTCAATCGATAACTTCAACATAATTACTCATTTATTTGATTACACTGCAAATAGAAGCGTCTTAAATTTAGACACATATGTGACTGAAAAAGAATTTTAGACACTTAAGTGTCTTAATCTGAAAATTAAGACACTATAGATGTCTTAATTTAAGATACATAAGCGTCTTACTATGACCATGATGTAAACGAACTGAGAATAATGTCTAAAATATCCGCAAACGTCTTATTTTAAGACACTTCATTGCTTTAAACGTGTCTTAATTTAAGACGTTTTGATTCTTCCGACGCAATAACCACCAGGGGGCACTAGCACTCCCAGTTGCGCATGCGTTTTAGATGTCTTCGTTCGAAGTGGTATACGTTGTAATTCAAACAAAGTTTGTTTTTATGTACGCGTGTATTTTAATTCGTTTTTTGCGAAATGTGAAGTACTGTGATTTTAATTCGTATTAACTTGGATTATTTATTTATTGAATACATACATCTGACGTGTGTGCTCGACATCAAATGTCTCTTAGAAGCTGTCGTCGATACAAGGGCGGGATAGACACAGAACAGAAGTAGACGACGGTTGAAGATTACACCCGGAAATTCTACAAAGCGTGTGCAATGGGCTTAGTGTTAACTCGTATCAATTTATATCAATAATATTGTGTTATTCATCTTCGTCCTGTCGAAGCTGGCAAAAAAAAAGAAACTTTTGTCTGGCGGGTCCTGTTTTTAGGATGAAACATCTCATTCTTTAAATATGGCTAGTCGGATGTATTATGGGATTACCTTTTAAACTGATGAAAGTCTTTCTCCCTCACTGTGGTTGTGATAGTTTTTAAAATTTCAAATCGAGGAATATTTCTTACCTCTTGCAGCAACTCAAGTAAGTTTCTTTATAGTAGTAAAATTAGTGTATTTTATGATTTTATTTATTGTACTAAACAAAATCCTGCATGAAATTTAATTAGTTTTGAATCTGTTCGCAAAAAACCCCACTAATTCTAGAAGTATATATTTTTAAACTTATGACGTTCTTTTTTATTACGAATTATATATTCAATGTCAGTTCTTAGTTTCAATGGATAATTTTTATCTCGCAGTAAATGACGGCCACAAGGAAGTAAAGAAAAAAAAAAACTTTGAAAGATAACCTAATGCTTTCTTACTTCCTGGCATAAAACCACAGATTAAAAAAAGATAAATAAAGTAAATGAGACTGGTCTATTATATGCAGCTGCCTGTAAAAATATACATATGTATTTGATTTGCAATCAACTCTAATACTGATTTTTTTATTATTTTTAATAAAAAAGTAATTTGAAATTTATAATGGGAAAAAGTAAAAACCTCTAACTAGATTTCGTATTTAAAATTGTGGTAACTTTATTTATATGCACTTATACGAAAAATACAAAAATGACAGATGTTACTGTATATATTTAAGACGAAAGAAGTTTGGAAATCATAAGTTATTTTTTTCCTCATGTTTTTAATATAGAATATGCACTTATTTGTTTTTATTGATAGTTGAATAGCTTTTGTGAGTACCCTCTGATCTACATAAAAACTTGCCCATGTGGAAATATAAATTTTTTTAAAACATAATTTTTAAATAAGTATTTTCATTTTTTTTTTGGGGGGGGGGGAGGGGGGGATTTTGCATGAATTTTTCTAAAGCTGATATCTTAAATCTTGCACTGATTATAATGAAAGTTTTGAACTTTTAGAGTAGGACAAGTTTAAAAACGCAAATATATTAAACAAAATACCAAAGTCATTTTTTCCCCAATGTTATTAAAGTAGAATATTTATTTATTTATTTTCATTATTCATAGTTAAATGGCTGTTGTGATTATCAAGTGATGTATATGTAAAATTGCCTATGTGGCAATATATTTTTTTATATTTTCATTTTTTTTTTTTTTGGGGGGGGGGGGGATTTTTGCAATTTTCGTACATCTGATATTTTAAATCTTTTTCCACATTCAACCGAGTACAATAAATATTTTGAACTTTTAGAGTAGGACAAGATTATAAAATATATATATTTATCTATGTACCTTAAAAGCCCTTAATAGCGAACACTTCGGGACCGCGGAATTTGTCCGATAATTGGAGATGTCTACTTTTTTGAGGTAAAAATATACAAATATGTATGTCTGCTGATTAAAAAAGTATTCGTTAAATAGAGGTGTTCGCTATTCGAGAATGTCCATTAACCTCCACAACGGATACTCCCGAATACCGGATATCTCAATTTAGACAACTATAATGCAGGGTTGCGTTTTTTGCAAAAGTACTTCTTGATTAAAAGAAGGGCAAACTGGGAAGTGCCCCGTCCCCCTACGACTGTAGTGCCCCCAAATTTGATGTGCAATATTTGTAAAGCTTATATTTTAAATCTGTTTCGAAATTGTACTGATTATAATCAATATTTTGAACTTTTAAAGTAAAATAAGGTTAAAAACAAAATAAATTTTAAAAAATCTAATATTTAGATAAATATTTTTTGTTTTTTAATCTTGTTCTACTCCTGAAGTTCAAGATATTGATTATAATCAGTACAATGTCGTAAAAGATTTATCAAGATTTATCAACGTAACGAAAATTGTATACCAAAACTGAGAGCACCAAAAAAATTAAGCTGTATTGGGGGGGGGGGGGGGGGGGGGCAGGACCACAGCCAAATATTTTTCCAGGATTCAACGTGGTCAAACATGGCTACGTATGATGCTTACAAAAAAAATGGATGCGATTCAGACGTTTGAAGTGTCTGAAATTCAGACGCAAAAAGTGTCTGAAAAAATTCAGACATTTTAAAATGTCTGAAAATTGAACACTCCATTTCAGACACTTAAGTGTCTGAATTTCAGACATTTTAATTTAGAGTGTACGTATTCTAATACAGTTTAATTTTTCAATAATCTAAGCAGTTGAAGTTTGTGAAAATAATATTTTGGTAGTTTTAGGTTAAAAACATTATTTGTTTTAAGAGTTAGACAACCAATGCAACATGAATTTTTTATTGTAATTATTTTTGTAGGTTTATTATAGATTCGATATCATAGTTCAATTCTAAACATTTTAATTCGTCGTATTTCGACGGGTTCCAACTCGTGTATATAAAATCCCGTGTCAGGGCCGCACCTGCCAGGTGAAAAAAAAAAAAACCTAACGCGACAGGGGTCAGGTAACAGAAGAAAGGCGAAACAAATTACAAAACAAGATTCGTTCCGCCAGGGAACACATCCCCTACGCGACAAGAGGCGGATGAATGCGCGACAAAATTACCTGGCGACAAGGGGCAGCTGAAACTGCTGCATGCCCAGGCTACATAGTTACTATTAAAATTTCAAAAAGGTGTTTATGGATGTGTTTTAGTTTGTTTAGTAGGAGGGGCGTGTAAGTATATTATGTAGCCAGCCTTCTGGTGAAGATGCCGGGCGTTTTAAGTGCCAGCGTCGTGTGAGTTCACAGTGGAAGTAGGCATGGCTTGCAGTGCCCATCTCACCGCACTCACACAGGTTGGAAGAGGCGCCCTTAAATCTCTCTACGTAGGCCTTGAAGGGGCCATGGCCCGTCAGAAAGCTTGTCGTGTACGGCGTGAGGTGGTAAAGTTGAAGAGAAACTTTAGGAATGAGTTCGTGTGTGTGCCTGCCTTTTGTTGATGTGTCCCAGTACTCCTGCCATGACGTTAGAAACCTGGATCTCAGGATTCTCTTGACGTATGATTGTGGCACTGGGAGATTTGTGTCTATGGTAGGTTTTTGTGTAGCTTGTTTCGCTATATCATCAGCCAGCTAGTTGCCAAATATACTTTTATGAGCAGAGACATGACCCAGCGAGGTACGGTGAATGAGTGATTTTAGTTTTTTCTTAATTTGTAATACAAGAGGGTCTTTTGTTCTGTGTGCGTGTATAGCCTGCAAACCGGAGAGACTGCCGCTGAAGATGGGAATACTTCTGCATGGGTTTGCTTCAACCCATTCTAATGCTTTAAGTATGGCGTACAGTTCCGCTTGATACACGGAGTTATTATCATCCAGTCTGCAGATCCACTGATGTGCCTTCACCATGCCTTCCGTTGCATAGAAAGCTGCGCCAACGCCAGTCTTGGTGCCAGAGCCGTCAGCGAAAAGCGTGAGACTTTGGGCAGGTATGTAA
Organism: Maratus speciosus; assembly: GCA_963932465.1. Taxonomy (NCBI): domain Eukaryota; kingdom Metazoa; phylum Arthropoda; class Arachnida; order Araneae; family Salticidae; genus Maratus; species Maratus speciosus. The sequence continues at coordinate 256,796,811 of OZ010793.1, read as the reverse complement.
CTGTTAGGCTTAATGTTCACGTGTAAGTGTGATGACTCTTCTGGATGAAGCTGCCAGCCCCTGACATTGTGTTGTATGTCTTTGTTGGAGAAAAGAGCGTGCACTATTGTATTATTTTGAAGTTTTAAGATAGATGATTTATCTTGTTCGTACCTTAATTGTAGAGAGATGGGTGGAATGTCTGTGAGTACTTGTAGTGCGTCTGTTGATATTGTTTCGTATCCCCGAGAAATTCGAAGAAGGAAAATTCTTTGTATTGATGTTAGTTTCTTAAGAGCTTGTTTTGTGAGGTTGCCCCCCCCCCCCCAGATACATGCTCCATATAAAATTATGCGTTATATTATTGTTAGGTACCAAGTTTTAAGTGTTGTGTTGTCTATACCCCCCAGTCTAGATGCTAGTCTGAGTGATTTATTGTGGTATGCTGTTAATTTAAGTCTTATATTATTGATATGTGGGATCCAATTGCGGTTATTGTCTATTATTATGCCTAAAAGTTTAAGATGTTGAACTTGGTGAACGTGGTGAATGTTTGTATTGTAGATTCTCATGACTGGAGGCCGTTTTGGGTCAAGTTTACGTGGTTTACTGAAGAGAAGTGCCTTTGATTTGCGTGGTGACAGTGTGAGATGGAGTGTTTCTAGGAGCTGGCAGAAGATTTGAAGGGCCTCAGAAAATCGTTCCTCCAGATCTTTGCGTATGCGTCAGGAAAAGATGAAGCTAAAGTCATCGGCAAAGGCGTATAGTATAAAGCGCAACCGGTTCAATTCTGTTAGTAGCACATTTGCAACTAACAGCCAGAGAATTGGCCCAAGGCAAGAGCCCTGGGGGCATCCCTTCTGCAACCGGTGGGTCGAGGTGGCCGCGCCCCAATTAATTAGAACGCTCCTCTGTGAGAGGTACGAGCCGATGAGGCTAGCTACGTTCCCCGGACAGTTGAGGTGTAGCAATTGTAGGAGAATATCGCGCCATTCGACATTGTCGAAGGCGCCCTGGATGTCAAGTGAGACCAGAGAAGTGAGATTGCCCTGGTCTATACTTTCGTTGCAAGCAGACATAATTACGTTTAGTGCGAGTTCGCATGAATTCCCTTCTCTGAACCCAAATTGGTGTGGATGGGGTAGGTTATTTGTTTCTAGGATGAGCGTAAGTCGGAAAACCAAGAATTTCTCCAGCAACTTTCCTACGGTGGGGAGGAGACATATAGGTCTGTAGGATTGGGGCTCAGAGGGGAATTTGCCTTGCTTTAGAAAGTAGACGAGCTCGAGTGGGAAATATTTATGTGTGAGGCAGAGGTTAGCCCAGTGCGTGAATATCTGTGGGATGATTTTGTGTGTGAACTTGAAGATTTTGAAGTCTATCGCATCCGGTCCTGGGGCTTTCTTGTCGTCTAGCGTATAGAGTGCAGTTTTTAACTCAGCTTTTGTAAAGGGCTTGTCATCCGGCGCTGAAAAACGGATATCTGTGTTGTCTGTGGATGGGTGTGCCGTGGGCCCAAAAAGTGTCTGTGTGAGGAATTCTAGGTTGTTTTGTCGTGATGTTTGGTTTGGAGGGCGCTCAAGACGTGTTTCATCTGGAGTGAAGAATTTGCCGGTAAAGAATTTTTTGGACAGTGCCGAAAGGATTAACATTGCTACTTCAGAAGCGCTCCCTTGCTTTCCTTCTTGCCGTCAGGACTGCTCGTTTAGGCAATGCTGCGAGGCGTGTGCGTTTCGCTGCGACCGTCTTTATTTCTGGAAAGTTTGGTTCTAGCTTGCGTAAAGATTTAATCTTGCGCCTTAGCGCTGTAAGCTGATTCGTGCCTTTGCTGAGTTATTTATTCCAGAATGAGAACGTGTGGGATCTTTGGACTGTCTTTAGTCTAAATGAAGCCTTCGCTTCTAGATGCATGGTTTCTATTAACTTTTGTTAAAATTCATCTTTCCTACAATCAGTTCTGTGTGAGAATCTATAATAAATATTTTTTTGTCCACTCGCGAAAATAATGTTTGTGAATTACATTGCAACGTACAACGTTTTGTGACATATGCTACAATGTGTGTTTGTGAATATATGCACGACAATATACAGTGTACCTTAACGAAACTCTTTTTCAATCAATAACAATCAGTGCATTATAAATGCTTCTACCTAGAGACACTAGGTGGAGACACCAAAAACTGTTCCATTTCTCCAATCCTTCAAGACCCGTTCATATATCTGATACCAGGTGACGGCACTGAACGGTGTGCTTCGAACATACAATTTAAAACTTAATTTCACATAATAGAAAACTGCTGATCTCAACATGAGGCTTTGTTTTACGGAACAAAGTATCCTGATTTCAGTTTAGCAGCCCCAAGAACAGCCAGTCTCTACAAAATCTCCATGCCTGTCGGACATACGCCCAATTATTATTATTATTTTTTTTTTTTTGCAATCTATTGTGTTCTGAAAGACACTCTTCAGAACCTGGATGTTATCAATTCCTGCACCTAAATACAGTTTTAAAAAATGTTACAAATCTTACCATTATATAATTTAAATATTTAACCTCATCTGTTTGCTTTTTTTTCTAGTATTATTCAAGAAATAAAAAGTGTATTTACAAGTTGAAACTCAGGGAAAAATCTCTTACGGCGTAGAAGTTACTTTACAACTCACCGCAATTCACACCAATAAAAATATTTTTCAGGTGTAAAGAAAGTTCTTGATGCTCCTACAGAAATCACAGGTAGGAACTTTATTATTACATTTCAATTGATATATATTTTCTTAATCTAGGTTTTTTCCCTTTGCCAACGGCAATTAAGTCTCACGGTTTCCCCTTAAAACTTTCTATAACTTTGTTGTGAATTCGTTAAGTAAGTCTGTATTTTCAACTTCTCTCAGCAACTCCTTAAGGGACTGCTTATGAGAGTTGATGACAGCGTTAAATTTTCGAAGATTATCTCTTGTTGTGTTAAAGCGTCTGCGTTGGGTGTAGAGTGCGGTTGTTTGGAAGGTAAAGTGTATGTATTTGTGACCGGAGTCACTATGCTTGTCTGAAACGGACCATGAAGTGATTTTTGGGAGAGAGTAGGAGTTAGTGAGTATTAGGTCAAGCCAGCCTTTGGCAATAATGATGCCCTCGCTGTTCTACTTTTCTGATGTGGCATCCGTGTTGTCAATGTTTGCCAGAGCTAAATTGTGTACTATGATTTGTTGAGAGAGGGAGTCACCCCTGTAGTTTTTCCGCCTATAGCCCCACAGGGTTGAGCTGGCGTTGAAGTCGCCTCCACAGATGAAAGCCTTCCTCGATGTAATCACATGTTCTCATTCTGTAAGGCATTCTTCGAAATCCGCCGAGGAAGCTGCATAGCAGGATCCAACAATTATTTCTCCTTCACGTGCAGAAATTGAAACGAAGACGCAGTCGTTGCCTGTGTAAAGGTGTGTAAAAACAAGGTTTGTATTCCTGACGACGAGGTGAGCAGAGTTGTTTTTTGGATGAAAAGCATTTCCAATCTTCAGTGAAAATTGCAAGTTTTTTGTCGCAGCAGTATGCGTCCTGCAGCAAGGCAATGTCAAGATCATTCTCGATCATATGTTGTTGCGCCGTGACGCTAGCCTCATGGCAGTGATTGAGATTGATTTGCAGAAATTTTAGATGGCCGAAAGGAAGGAGGGGAGTTGAACGGCTAGCTGGAAGAGACATAGTAAGTATACTTGTGTAACTTTTGTGAAAAGTGTAAGTGAAAACTAGTACCTCCTATCTGGTCAGCCTGGGCAGCGAAGGTTTCCAAGATGTTGCTGATGAGCATGTAGTTACCCTTCGTAATAAGGGGCATCATCGAAATAATAACCGTAATGGTGGCGAGCATGGTCTTCATGGTAGCCGAAACCAGTCTCTGGCCTGTAGTCAAAGTCCCTGGCTTCCATTGGCAGCGGTGGCTGTTCGAGAGGAGGGGAAGAAGGAGGGTTAGAGGTGAGTCCGTACTTAATGTTAAGTCTAGACCTCTCGCTGTCATAGGTTCTCTTGTATACGCTGCAGGATGATGCTGATGCTTTGTGATCAATGTTATATCTCGTGCCCGGGCGCAGGTTGGCATGCGAGCAGTTTATGCAGTGCGATGGTTTGTCACTGGTGTCAAGGGAATGTCCTTCGCCGCTGTTTTCACAAGCTGGTGGATTTTTGAAACATTTTACAATATGGCCATACAGCTGGCAGTTCCTGCACCGCTAAACGACATTTTTTATATTTATTTCAAGCCTTTGGGACACATTTGTTTCAGGGTTGCCACTGTTGAATATTTTTTAATTCTATCTCGCACCGCTTTCTCAAAACAAAGATATTTTTATATGCTTTGAAAACATCTGAAAGAGCAATATAACAGCAACTTTACGCCCAGTCTATAGTTGATTGTCTAATTATTAGTGAACTATTGGGAAATAAAAAGTCTAGCTGAAGTTTATAAACCGCGTAAAGGTTTTAAGTTTAAACTAAAGATTAATACCTTATAAAAAAGGTGGTATAGTAATTATTCTCTCACTTTATTACTATACCACATTTTTTTATAAGGTATTAATCTTTAATTTAAGTTTAAAACCTTTACGTAGATTATAAACTACAGCTAGACATTTTATTTCCCATTGGTTCACTAATAATAAGACAAACAACTATAGACTGAGCGTAAGATTGCTGTCGACTCGGAAGCTCTCAAAAACTTTACGTTTACACTGTTAAGAGAAATATAGTATAAAATTTATCAAAGTACTTAATATTTGCTATAAGGGATAAAAATAAATTAAAAAGGCAAAAAATAACTTTATTTATTCACATTCGACATGTTTCAGCGCACCTTACGGCATTAACATTCTCAAGAATTAAAATGATACAGTATTTTCGCAAAAAATTTTAAATTGAAAAACTAAGTAAACAAAAATCACGCTAACACAAGCATAATGAAATTAACTGCAATATTAAGAATAGGTATTTGTGAACGTGAATTATTTTATATTATTGTTTCATTATTCTGCATAGCATCTCTTTCCAAATTTTAGGAATCTCCATGGAGGCTGAATCATTGCATATATTCTCACTGCGTAAACAGATCTCTATTGATTATCGAATAATGGATGGCAAATAAAATCTTGATGGATAAATTATTCTACTACTTTTAATATTAATTTGTAAAGGTTCTTTGTTGTATAGTCCCACTAAAGCTCTAGTTTTTGTGTTGTATTTGGTGTCCGCTATGTGTTCTTTGATCCTAGTTTTGAGTTTTTTCTTTGTGATTCCTATATAAAATTGCACTATTCCATCTTCTTTGGTGAAATGTATGTCATATACCCCTGATAATTGATTTGGTTCTATTGGGCATCTCACAAATTTCACGAATTATCGAAATATAAAATATGGTCACAAATTGGGCAAATGTGATCGGGCATGTCTCTGTTGCCCAATAGAACCAAATCAATTATCAGGGGTATATGAAATGCATTTCACCAAAGAAGACGGAACAGTGCGATTTTATATAGGAATCACAAAGAGAAAGCTCAAAACTAGGATCAAAGAATATAGCAGACATCAAATACAACAAGAAAACTACAGCCTTAGCCAGACTATATAACAAAGAACCTTTACAGATTAATTTAAAAAATAGTAAAATAATTTATCCATCAAGAATTAATTTGCCATCCATTATCCGAGAATCAATAGAGATCTTCTTACGCAGTGCGAATATATGCAATGATTCAGCCTCCAAGGAGCTTCCTAAAATTTGGAAAAAGATGCTATACAGAATAATGAAACAATAATATAAAATAATTCCCGTTCACAAATATCCATTTTTAATATAGCAGTTAATTTCATTATGCTTGTGTTCACGTGATTTTTGTTTACTAGTTTTTCAATTTAAAATTTTTTGCGAAAATATTGTATCATTTTAATTCTTGAGAATGTTGCGTCGGATTCACTGAAACATTTCGAATGTGAATAAATCAAGGTATTTTTTACCTTTTTAATTAATTTTTATCTAGAATGTCAACGATTTTAAACAGTTGATTTAAATCAACGATTAAATCGTGATTTTAATCAACCGATTTTTTTTTAATCATTGATTAAAATCAAAAATTTTCTAAATGTTTGTTTAAAATGTCGAAAAAAGTTTTAAAATCTAAGATGAACATAATTTGAAAGATTTTACAGGTATTTTGACTTATGAATAAACAAAAACAGAGCTGTAAATAATCGTTTCTGAGCTTTATTCATGAGTATTTTAAAAAATTAAAAACAGTTAAGTTTGTAAAAAGCATTGTTTTTTTCAAACATAAAACAGTTTCATTTAAAAATGATGTTTAAATCTAATATAATTTACAATGTCTCATTTCCTTTAGGTAATCAATTTATACATTATTTTATATAAAATAAGCATAGCAAGTGTATTAAATCACATAAACATGTTGTTATTTAATTGTGTTTTTTAATTTGTGATTCATAAAATTATTAAAAATTAAGGACACTTTATTTATCATGATAAAAAAAAATTCTTATATCATTACTAATCACAATACTAATATATTTCCTCATGAAATAGTGCACCTTTTTGGAATTAGTATCCTGCCCATCTTTCTTTCTAAAATGATTACTACATTATTAATTATCAATTTAATAATTAAAGCTTAAAAATGTATAATATGTTCCTAATTAGAGAGTTAATTGTTTAATAATTATTAAGTTGAAGTGATGTTAAAACTATTTAACATTAAATGCAGATATTAATAATTTTAATAAATGTTAAATATCACTAGTATTTAAATGCAGTTATTAATAATTTTAATAAATGTTAAATATTACTAGTATTTAAATGCACTTATTAATAATTTTAATAAATGTTAAATATCACTAGTATTTAATAAAGTTTTACATAATTATTACAATATTAATGTGTATAACATTATTGTATTATGATACTAACTAATGAAACTATTAATTTGCAGTTTTTATAATTTTTGTAATTACTAACTAATAATTATAATTTTATTAATTAAAGTGTAGAAAAATACATTATGTTAGCAATTAGTGGTTTCATTGTTTTGGGAACCTAAACTTCTTGGTAGTTATTTAGTATTTGAACGCTGGGGAAAAAAAATCATAAAAAATCTGATTTAAATAAAAAAAAAATCTGATTTAAATAAAAAAAATCGGATTTTTTTTTTTTTTTTTTTTTAAATCCTGATTTTTTTACACCTTATTTTTATCACTTATAGCAAATATTAAGTACTTTAATGTTTTAAATGATTTTTATATATGGTTTATATAAAAATTATTTTTTAAAAATAGTGGAATAAATATAATATAAAAATAGTCGCTAGTGGCTAAATGTATGACGTTCTGATACGTCAAATGCTTTCAAACGGTTAATATACTATTGTTGTAGTTATAAGGATACAAAAAAGAAAAAAATCTAGATAAAAATAGTAATTTTCAGATGCTTTTTATTCCGATATCTTATTTCGTAAACCTTAGAGCCAACTCATTGTGTTTTCATACCATATGTTTTCGAAAGCAAAAAAACAAAACAAACCCTACAGTAATCCAGGATTACATAATATCCGGCAGGTCATAATCCGAATTCCAGCTGAGTGTGTTTTACTTTCGTTATAACCCTAAAGAAACAAGGGTTTCCTTTTAACTGTAAAGCCAAGAAAAACAAAAAACGCGTTGCTGTTCTTCAAAAGCTTTTTATCTCAAGTACCTGAAGGCGAAATGTTTTTATAAAAGGAATTGAAAGATACAGAATAAGATTCAGCTTTTTTTTTTTTTTTTATGTTTTTTGTATTTCACTTTTACTTTTTGTTTTTGATTAATGACATAGAAATCTATTTTAAGAAGAGAAGTGATAGTATTGTTAAATTATCGATGGAATTTAATGTGCTTTTTTTTTTTTTTTTTTTTTTTTAATTAGATGATTAAAAATATTTTAGAAATGTACTTTTATTAATAGAAAATTAAATACGGTAAAGAAAAAAGTTCACATTTTCACTAAGATAAGAGACTGCTGAATTAAAAAATATTTTTTTTACTTTGTTTTATTTTATTAAGTATTAAAGACCTGCGGCGCATACCTTTTCTGAAATTTGAAATTATAGCAGAACTCAAGTAGTAATTATCAAATAAATTGAACGATTAGAATTAAGGATAACTAATAAAATATTTATCAGAATAATTTTTCGTTCAAACTAATTACGACGATTTCCTTCAAACTATTTACAAACGATTTCCTTCATTTATTATTTGAAAGAAAGCTAATACAGTTTTTTGGGGGGGCTTATACCAACGAAAATATAATTTTCATGCATTAAATTTTTTTTTGGACCTCGCAAAAGGTTAAAAAAAAAAAAAAAAAAAGTATAATGGTGGTATAAGCTCCAGAGAATTTAATGCCCTTTCATAATAGGGTGACTAAATTTGTTTGAGATGCTCCTGACCGTAGAAAAAGGGTCGCCCGACTAGAAGTCCATGTCGCACATCTGAAGACGTAGAAGACATAATATTCATTATTTTTACACAAAAATAGTTAAATATATAATTAAAGTGTCAAAAAATATAATGCAAAAAGTCCGAAAGTGATATCTCTTTTCAAACAAAGCGGATGTATCATTGTACGATTAAATACTCTACAGCAATTTTTTTACCTTCTAAGCATCGCATATTTAAAATTTTTATACCGTCCTATTGGGAAAAAAAAGTACTTTTAAATGCAATTTGTTTGAAAACTGCACTTCAATTTATTTTTGATATATTAATTTTTTGGTAGTTTTTAGCGCCATTTTTTTAATTTTGGCAACTCAAGTACTCCATTTCTGTGGAAAGTAAAAGAAAAATAGTTGGAAGATAGTAATTATATCTTTTTGTTACCATTTTCCAGTAACAACTTTTAAAAAATGTAATTAAAATACGTGCTATTTTAAAAAATATATAAATGAATGATTTCTGATAAAACATGGTGTTATTATAAAGCAAATTTAATTTTAAGTATCTATATTAATATTACAAACAAATGAAGGCATGTGAATCAGATAGCAGATTTTTTCGTCGAGTTTCTTGAATGACGATTTCCCTTTTTTGGATTTGTGGATTCTTTTCCCTTTTTTGGATTCAGCGATAGTGACGCGTCCTATGCATTCTTTACTGTAGATGTTGTTTAAGACTGGATCATAAATGAAGAATTCATCAGCGGATGCGAATGACATCATTTTATATGAAATAAAAGCGTGTGTTTTAAGTTTTAAAACTGAAATATGTTTTGTACTATCTATATTTATATATGTACATTTTTTTTTTCATCGGGGGCGACACTAAATTCTGAAAAAGCAGAATTCCTGTATTCTAGAGGTTTATTTATTTATTTTTTTTACACTGTATATATTTTTGAACATTTTAAAGTGCTATGAGAAGCGCTACTTGCAGGATAAGAAGATTTTTATTTAATTATTTTACTTTTCATTTCAGATAATACCCAAAGAAGGAGCTTTGTTTACGGAATTAAATGATTCTGCTGACTCCCACAGCTTTAAAAGCTAGAACGGGGGTTTTCAATCGCTGTGCCACGATATTACTGGTGTGCCATAAGAAAAGCCATCTGTGCGACGAACAAACAATAAAGATGTGGGAGGAATTCCTGTCAAAAACGGCAACAGGAACTAATGCTGTTAAATTCGTTAAAATATTTAATTAAAACTTCTGGATTATCACAAAAAATACAAATGTTCATCTAGGGTATATAAGACATACAAAAAAAAACACGATATTTAAGCTTTGTTTAAAATGAGATTGAAGCACGGGTCTACACCGATCCCGTTAAATAAAATAAAAGCGGGCAACGCTCTATTGAAGATCAGCCAGGAGAGAGCACCTTTCTCTCGCCAGAAACGCATCTGATCAAACTCCAGCGCTCAGCCTTCCGTTTTCGCTGAGCTCACCAACTTCTCATGCGAACTGGACTTTGGCTTGTCCCAACATCTGGTCTGGGGTATTGTTTCGCCACTACAACTCGGGCATCTTGACCATTCTGTGTCAACACAGATCACCCACCATATAAACTGGACTGGTACCGTCCGACTTTCATGGATCCTGAAAAATACTGGAAAAACACACAAAAACAAACAACATGACAAACAATTGCAATATCAAACTACGTATACAGACGAACACAGTCTTTCCATTAAATAAAATTTAAAAAAAAACACCGTTTCAGTTCTTTTTGCTAAATATAGTCCAAAAAACAATGTGCAGGGGAGTCCATCACGTGGATGCAGTCCTGTGAACAGTTTTTAAACAGAGAGTTTTTTTTCTTGTATAAAATAGTCATAAAAAATGTTCGGATGACAGCACAGTCACTCTTGATAAACACAATAAAAAAAAAGATGGGACGATGCAAAAAAAAAACACATAAATATATCAACTTGAATTAGCACTATATTTTTTCTCTTTAGGTTGAAGAAGCCCACGGCTTCATGTGATCAGCTGCAATAGAGGTCACTCTTGGATCCTCTTGAAAGCCCACTTTTTCGACGTCGTATCGATCATTTTTCTTCACTTAGGTCACTTTATACGGACCAAGGAATTTCGGTCGTAGCTTCATACCGACCCCAAATTGGGTTCGTTGGATTGCAACTAAATCACCAATTCTATACCATTTCGCTTTTTTGCGTTTACGGTTGAAAGTTTTGCGATTTTCCTCCTGAATTTTTAATATATGTTGTTTCACGATATTTCTGCTGTTCTGTCTTTCTTCGACAAACGCGTTTTCATGTTCCTCATCAAGAATTTGTTTTATTCTTAAATCCTCTTTATTTCTGATTTTTACTCCCGTTAAAAGCTCAAAGGGTGTGTATTGAGTGCTCCGGGAAATCGTACTATTCATTATTCGCTGAACAGTCGGTACATATTTATACCACTTCGACGGATCATCGATACTTAATTTAGCAAGGATTGATATGAGAGTCTCCTGTTGTCGTTCTACCTCTCCGTTTCCTCTGGGTATTCCCGTTGTAATTAGAACATGCTCAATATTTTCATCTTCGAGATACTTCTTAAACTCACTAGAGGTGAAGGCGGCACCTCGGTCGCTAATTATTCGCTCTGGGTTCCCGAATGTAGCTTGTTGAATTTTTAACTTAGAGATTGCCTCCTTTGCAGATGTCGTCTTAACTGGATAGAACCACACGAATTTTGTAAAAGCGTCCACTACAGAGAATATAAAATTATAGTTTTTGTTGGTCGAGGGCATTAGGCCTAAGTGGTCGACGTGATAAGTTTGGAGAGGGGAATCATGTTTAGGAATGGGATTTAGCAATCCTTCACATTTCCCTCGCTTCCGGTTGCATAGGATGCATTCTACACAATTTCCTATAACACTTTCAATTTGTTTTCGAAGATTAGGGATATAATAATCCTGCTTTATTATCGCTTTGGTCTTTGCTACAGCGTAATGTCCTTTATTATGAATTTCGCGAATAATTTCTTTCTGCATAATTTCGGGTACCATAATTAATTCTCTACCATCTACATATTTATACACAATATTTTTCCTAACAAAATAATCTTTACTTTCATTTTTCTCAACTAGTGTTTTGATAGTTTTAATGTAATCGTCTTCATTTTGTGCTTTGATTAATTTTGTTGTAATTTCATCATGCGAACGTGTTGTGACTAATACGGTGTTACGACTCAACGCATCAACGTGTTTCATTTGACTTCCGGGCCTGTGGACAATTTGATAATCGGATTCTTGTAGGAATAATGCCCACCTTGCTACTTTTGGCGTAAGATCTTTCTTCTCTAATGTTTTTTGAAAGGCGGAACAGTCAGTTACTATTTTAAATTTATTCTCTAACAGGTATGTCCGGAATTTCTTTAATGCTTCAATAACAGCAAGCGCTTCAAGCTCGTAACTACTATATTTGGCTTCGGCGGGTGTTGTTTTCTTACTCATGAAATGAACGGTGTGTAAGTTTCCATGATCGTCCTTTTGTAACAAGACTGCCCCAAAACCTAAGCTGCTAGCATCCCTGTGTAACTCTGTCTCTTCCCCTTGTCTAAATATGTGCAACACCGGTTTATCAGATAATTTATTTTTCAATGTTTGGAAAGCTTCTTTTTGACTCGCTCCAAAATTAAATTCGTTCTCCGTTTTCAGGAGATCACTTAAGGGTTTAGCGATTCTAGCATAATTCGCTATATATTTTCTAAAATATCCAGTTAACCCTAGGAAACTCTGGAGTTGTTTCTTATTTTGTGGCTCAGGGAATTTCTCAACAGCTAATGTTTGTGTTTCTGAAGGGCAAATGGTTCCGTTTTCCACTATGTATCCTAAAAATTCGATCCTTCTTTTCAAAAACTGGCATGTAGAAAAATTGAATTCGAGATCATATTCTGATGCTACCTGAAACACGCGTTTCAGTTTAGAAAGCGCCTCTTCTTCAGTCTTCGCAGGGACGATTGTATCGTCTAAGTACACGGAAATCGTTTTATCTCTTATTAACTCTCTGAGGCATGCATATATGTAGCATTGGAAAAACTGAGGAGCTGAGCTTAAGCCGAAAGGCATTACATTATACTCGAACTGGGAATTATTTGTAACAAACGAAGTAAATTGTTTATTGTCCTCATCGACTTCTACGTGAAAAAACCCGTTCTTTAAGCCTGATGTGCTAAAAACTTGTTTTTGCCCGATATCGTCTAAAATACCATCCATTACCGGAAGGGGGTAATTATCCTTAATTATCTTTCGGTTAAGCTTTCTATAATCAACGCACAATCTGTAATTGACATTTTTCTTTTTGACTAAAACAATAGGCACGGCATAACTCGAACAACTTTCTCGTATAATGCCTTTATCAAGCCATTCCTGGATTTGTTTATCAACAAACGCTTGTTCTGCAAATGCTAATCGCCTGTGTCGGTGCGTAATCGGTATTTCATCGCTCAGTATTATTTTAACTTTCAAGTTAGCACTTTTTATTTTCTCAGGCTTGTAATTCTCAACTAAGTTAATTAATTCTTTTTTTTAAACCGCAGTCAGTTATGTGAGTAAGATCAATTTCGTTTATATTAACCGAATTTACCATTTCTGCTAAGTAAACAGATTCATACTTAGGAGTGTCAGTTAAACATTCTTCAATCATGGGAGTGTCGATGGAATTTGACCGCAAGCCTGGGATGGTCAGGGGAATGTTTACAACATCCGACTGCAAGACTGATTTGGCCATGGGAATGTTTACAACATCTGAAGGAGTGTCTAACTTCGGAATTTTCAAGGAAACCGCAGTTATCATATTAACAGTATAATTTTTCTCCTTATTTCGCTTACTCATATCTTTAAAGCCATTACCAGATATTTCAAAATCTAATTTACTTAAACAATTATTTCCGAGGATCATTTCGTATTGTAAATCATTTGAAAAAACCCTATTGAAAAAACCCTTCGGACTCACTTCTTTTCCGCTAATTCCTGTCAGTTTTACATAATTTTCATTTAATTTAGGGCATCCTAAACTCTTATAGATGTTATCATTAACCATTGTTACGTCAGATCCAGAATCTACCACACAGCTGACTTTTTTCCCCATAATTTCAATACTTTTGAGGATTTTATCCGATGGGCAGGAATTGTTATTCGTAGTGTTCACTGATTTATTATAATTGAAGTTACTTTGCTCAGCCCTGTGCTCGGTTTCTTTGCCTCTAAAATAAGTTGGCCCTTCTTTTCTTCGGGGACATTGATTTGATTTATGGGAAGCGTATTCATTACAATAAAAGCATCTTATTTTGAAAGTGTTACCGTTATTCCTCGTGTTACCGTTATTCCTCGTGTTAAGGGTGTATTCGAAAAAATATTTTTCCACCCTCAACAGCTCGAAATTTTCTGAGACATTTTCAGACTCATTTTTAAAAGTAAAAACATGAAACTTGCTGGGGTGATTTCTGAAGACATGTTTAACGTGCCGTGTGATTTCATTTTTAGCTCAATTAATTGGAATTTGATTTTTAAACAATTATTTTCTCAGTATGACCATTTTTTTCATTCCCATATCGTCCGCTTCGGAAAATTCGGTTCAAAACGCCAACTTTGACAGCGTTTTTTACAGTATTTTCTGCATTTATCAAAAAATTAAGAAGCACGGCACATTATATAGTTTCCATATAAGAGAATTTCTCAGTTTGATGCGTTTGAGAGCAAAAATGAATTTTAAAATGAATCAGAAAATAAGCAGTTTGGACGGAATACACCCTTAAGATCATTTTTTTCATATTTGCTACTCTGCGAATGTTATTTCTGTTAAAACTTTTGTTTTAAACATTTTGAGTAAAACGCTTTTTAATATCGTTATTCGGACTTCTCGGTTCGGAGTTCTTCCTGATAATATTGCGAGCCGCCTCATAATCATCAAGCTTACTTATAAGATCTGAGACCTTCGTAAACTTAGGCAAATCATCAATAAAATGCTCCCTTATCTCAAACGGTAATCTCTTCTTTATTTGGTCAATGACCAAAATGTTTTTTAAATCATCAAAAGACGAAATGTTAAGACCTGTCAGCCACTGTTCCAAAAAATTAGTAATTTCAAATGAAAAATCTCGCCACGACGCCGAATTATCCTTTCTGTGGGAAAAGAATTTCTGTCGAAATTGTTCTGCACTCAGTTTGAATCTCTTCAGTAATAACTGTTTAACGTAATCGTAATCATTGGAGAGTTCCTCCTTTTCGCGACCTATTATATTAACTATTTCCAATGGTAACAGACCTAGCAAATAAGTTACCCAATTTTATTTTTCTACACCCAGACGCTTGATTTGGTGTTCAAACAATGTAAGGTAAATACTAATTTCTTCTTGGTGGTTATGCTTTGTAATTAATTTCAAAACATCGGGGCTTTTAATCCCGCTACTTAGTGTCGGTATTTCTGTTTTGTTTTTCGCAGCGATTTCTAGTTCAAGTTTTTTAAGCTCAAATTCGCGTTCACTCTCTTCCTCTAATTGTGCTTTTTTGTCAGACTCTTCCCTTTCAGCAGCAATTCCGGCTAGAAGATTTTTTACATCTTCATTATAATCGCTCGATTTAATGATCATGTCCGAGAGTTGGGGCTTAGTAGAGCTTTCTTGGTGCTTCTAACCCCAACTCTCGTACTACCCCTAAAAGGTCTACCTTTTTGGCACGTACTAAATGCGCCATTATTTTTATTTTCAGTTTAATATCAATTCTTTATAGCAACACAAACATATAAAAAGGAACCCACTTACTTTTACGAGAAAAATCCTTTCTTGAAAATATGAAATCTCAATAAATTAAAAAAAAAAATTATTCATGCTGTTTTGTACCACCACCGGTATATTCGATGCATGAAAATACTATATATTTTTTGAAGCACTCGCGTAGGGCAAAAAAAAAAAAAAACACACAGCCCACAAAATAAATCACTAGGCTGAAAAAATAATTCGATCACACACACACACACACACAAAAAAAATAAACAGCCCACAAAAAGTAAATCACTAGGCTGAAAAAATGATTTGATCAGACTAAAAACAAAAACAAAACAAAACAAAACAGTCCTGAAAAAATGATTTGATCACACTAAGGCTCACTAAAAAAGCACACCGTGAGCCAGCAACTCTCACATAACTCGCGGTCCTTCGGCCCGTGAAATTAAAAAAACTACGGGCATTCCTTGCACACACTGTTTCACTTTTTTTTTTCACTAAAGCCGGAGTGCACACACTGTCACAGGTGGCGAGGACTTTTTTTTCCACTGGAGCAGATAGATGAAAGAGTTCTTCCGTTCTTTGCAGCTCAAAATAAAATCTGTCCTGGCGGTAGATAATGCGTAAAGCAAAAGAAAATTGTTCCGGTTTTTAGCTCATATCCGGGCAGTGCCCCCAAAATTGTGGGAGTAATTCCAGTCAACAACGGCAACCGGAACTAATGCTGTTAAACTCGTTAAAATATTTAATTAAAACTTCTGGATTATCACAAAAAATACAAATGTTCATTTAGGGTATATAAGACATACAAAAAAAAAAAAAAAAAAAAAAACACGACATTTAAGCTTTGTTTAAAATGAGATTGAAGCACGGGTCTACACCGATCCCGTTAAATAAAATAAAAGTTGGCAACGCCCTATTGATGATCAGCCAGGAAAGAGCACCTCTCTCTCGCCAACGCAAAAACGCATCTGTTCAAATTCCAGCGCTCATCCTTCCGTTTTCGCTGAGCTCACCAACTTCTCATGTGAACTGGACTTTGGGTTGTCCCAACATCTGGTCTGGGGTATTGTTTCGCCACTACAAAGATGGTTAATAAAATTATTACCATTATTAACCTTTGGTTATTTATCAAAAATATGCTGCCAAAAATATTTTTTTAGAGTTAAAATAAATCATTTTTAACGTTCATATATATTCGCCGCCTCAAAGCAACAGTAGAACATCTAGTAATAATCAAAAATGAGATGTCTGACTTACTGCTATGAAAAACTGTGTCTGCATCTAGTGGAATAGTAGGAAATTTTTTTAAACACATCTGAGATATAGTATTAAACATAACTTTGTGTTCCAGAAGTTGTTCCACTAGATGCAAACGCAAATATTCATAGCAGTAAGTCAGACATTTCATTTTTTATTATTACTAGATGTCCTACTGTTGTTCTCAGGCGACGAGCCTGAATGTGTGAATAAGTGAGTTTAAAATGATTCTATCAAAATCCAAAATCAATCATGGATAGATTCAACGGAAACGGAGGAATAGTTAAGGGTATTGCGGTCAAAAATTTAACTTTACAAAGGGCATTTGAAATGTCTAGACGAAAAAAAAAAGCTCACATATCGCTGCAAAAGCTTAAATTTATTAAATAGTAAAAACAAATATAATTTTAAAACTTTTTAATTGCTATTTTCTTTTTTATTATAATACCGTATATTTCCGTGTATAAGCCTAGTATACTACACTGGTGTCCAAAATTAAGGACCAGTCACAAATGCTAATTTTTAAGTAAGCGAATACTCAAAAGACAATAATATAATTCGAATAATTACTATCTCTACAGCACAGCTAGTCCATATAACATCTCATTAATGTCACACATGGTCACAAGTGTCACAGTCACTACGGTGAAGCAAAAAATAGGTAATTCTACATGTCTCATTATAAGTCTTAAATGATCACTATATGTGACTCCACTGAGATGTCAGTGTGGCTGCTGCTTTGTGACGAGTCACCAGGTGACTTTACAATATAGTTACATTGTGACTATCACGTGACTGTCATTTTTAGACTCAATTTCAAAGTCATCATGAACGTTGCATTATGATAAGTCACCAAATAATATCACATTATAGTCACCTGGTGACTTTTTACAAAAGAGCACAATGGTGACTTCACAGTAGTCTCTCTGCCACCTGAAAGTCACCATGTGACTTTAATGTGACATTATTTGGTAACTTATCACAATGCAGCGTTCACGAGGACTTTGAAATTCAGTCTGCAGATGACAGTCACGTGAGAGTCACAATGTAACTACATTGTAAAGTCATATGGTGACTCGTCACAAAGCAGCAGTCACAGTGACGTCTCAGTGGAGTCACATATAATGATCATTTGAGACTCATAATGAGATGTGTGGAATTTCCTATTCCTTTGCTTCACCGTAGTGACTGTGACACTTGTGACCATGTGTGACACGAATGAGATGTTATATAGACTAGCTATGCTGCAGAGATAGTAATTATTCGAATTATATTATTTCTTTTTGAGTATTCGCGTACTTGAAAATTAGAATTTTGTGATTTGCCCTTAATTTTGGACACCAGTGTATTTTCCAGAGAATAATCGGAAACACGTATATAAGCCGATGTTAAACAAATGAGATGAAAAATTCAGAGAACAAAACTTAGCACTGTTTTTGCGTATAACTAATAATAATAATAATTAAAGAAATGCGCTCTCCGAAATTATTGATGTCTCCTAGAGATCTTCAGTAGATACCCAGTGGTCTTATTTCTATTCTTCAACACTCGGACGTTTTTCTAAATTAGTCATTTAAACACAGACCTCGTTCGAAGTGGACTGAATGGATGTCATCTGTGGATGCAGTTGTGACAAATGGCGATAATTAAAAAAAAAATCACATCGTTTATATCTCTCAATGTGTGAAAGAAGTTTGTCTTGAACTACCACAAGGAATGATCGTCTGATCTCTCAAGAATGTTGCATCAGTAGTGCGATGGATGGAACTGAGGATGATGCCATTTTTGAAGAAGTTGGCGATGATGATGAACTGGTTACTGACAATATTCATACTGATGTATCAATGAGAGAAAGCAATTTTAAGAAGTTGCTTGAAAATTTTGATAAGGACTTGGATAGTAAAAGATGATTGATGACTAGTTTCATTGTAAAAGAATGGAGTATAAAAGTATTTTTAGAAATTTGTTGGTAATTTTTATGTTTTTGTATTTACCATCCTTTGTACTTTAGAATATCAAATTTGAAAATTTTTTTAGACTCGTGTATAGGCCGACTCTCCCCCCCCCCCCCCCCATTTTTAAGACAAAAAGGTGTCCAAAATTTCTTGGATTAAACACGGAAATATATGTAAACTGTTTAATTTTATTTTTTGACTGAGTTGTACGTTTAACATTTTGTTAGTTAATAAATAAATCAAAAAAGTACTTTTTTTCCCCTTTAACTTTTTCTCCCCCGCATCACAACCTAAGTGTGCCGCGGAAATTAAATTGTACATTAAAGTATGTAGTAAAAAAATATAGATGTTTCATAATCTAACCTTCTTCTCACACTAAAGTATAGTTTTTTCGGATGCTATTCATTCTCAAGTAAACATTTTCATGTTCTATAAACACGTTTTATAAACAAACGTGATACATTAATAACAGCATTAGCATTAACATTAATGTTATATTCTGACTCTTGCATGTATAAATTCAGTTACTCAACTGAGAATCTTTACTTGAGAATTGATAGCATCTTAAACAAGAAAGTAAAAAATCATGCATCAAGCATAGATTATGAAACACTTTCCAACACATTCAGAATAATGTAACAAAACTGCACCGTTTTAAAAATTAAAATATTACATCTAATTCAACCCTATGGAAACGCATAACACATTTAAAATCCAATTTCAGCTGTTCCCATCTACAATCGAAAAATTATCCGAATTTTTTCAGCATCCCTACATATGATATACAGATTTGTATCTATTAACTATATGCATGCCAACATTTAGTTCACTTAAGAAATATTTATACTTCAGTTGAAAATTCTCCTTCAGCAATTTCCTCTAATAAGGAGAATGGTACGTAAATACTTTTCCGCAGCCCTGTATATGAGGTATAGAATTTATATCTATCGATTAACATGCAAAAAATTAATTAAATTTAAAAGCATATACCGAATTTTAAACCGTGCACTCCAGCAATTATTACTCAAAGAGAGTACTGTGACCGATTTCTTTTGTGTGTCCCTGTAAATGAATAAAAAATGCTATAAATGCCCTGTATTAACGTGATCGCAGTGAAATTCAGTGATTTATATCGTTTCAATACATTTGTAATAGCGTAATGTCATTAAAATACTCTGAAAACGATTTTTCCTCATATACCATAATGTAATGGAATACTTTTGAGTGCCCCGGTAAATGAACCATATACAATACAAAACATGCTTTGGTGACCCTAAGTAACCTTTATCAATTGCATGAAAATCCGAGTATATTAACAGGAGTTATTGCGTGGACAGACGACAGAATGACAGACAAACCGAATGCATATATACTTTTCAACTTTGTTGGAAAGTGTTAAAAACGATATTCCTGTTTGAGAAAACTGAATCGGAAATATTTCCGATATTCAAAAAACAAAAAGACACTTTGTTTTTATAAATACTTCTTTACCACCTTAACAAGTTTTTTTTTGACACTATAAACTAAATAGAGGGACAAAACACTACTTTTTCCGTACTAAAATATGTGCCTTATAATCGAAAAATGTCCTTCAAATTAACAAAACAAAAATTATAGTTTAAAATTAGTGGTATCCAAAGATTTTAGTAACGAAATAAGCAAACTCTTCTTGCTCGAGCGACGTTCGGGTAAAATTCTTAAGGGGTTAAATCTAAACAATATATTGGCTTCTGAGGTTTCTAATATTAAAGAACGCTTGTTGCAATCGTGGGTAACTCGGATGAGGTAATTGTATATTTTCGTTAATGATTATATTATATTTTCGTAAATTTAAGAAACATTTTTTTTTTTTTTTTTTTTTTGCAGTGTATGCTACGAGGCAGTAAAAGTTTCAAAACATTGACCTAGACGATTGCTGATGCAAACCTTTTTATTTTCACAAAATGTAAATTTAAATTACATGATTAAAAAAAAACTTACCTAACGATTTTACATGTAAGATAAAAAAAAAAAAATCTGCCAAAATAGTAATAATAGTAACCATAACAATAATAATGAAAAAAATTACACCTCTGGGTAGATGTAACCCGTTAATAAGACCTTTGTTAAATGGCTGTTTTTATGAGCTATTGATCTGAATTATTATTCGAAGAATAGATTGGGGAAAAAAAGCAGAACTTCAGTAACAAATGTTCGGCGCTTGTTAAGCAGGTCATCAAACTGAAATTCGTGTACAATGAAGGTACCCACATGACAGAGTAGCAAAATTACTATCCCGGAGTTACAGCTGTCCAATGAATATGATAAAGTTGCACTCGGTGTCACGAATGTTGATTCTATAAGTTAGTTTTTAATGTGATGTTTTTCCCGTTATAATTGTACATAGAAACTTATAAAACCTCATGAAAACTTCTACGTCAGTATAACAGTACTATTTTTTACGTCTTTTCATTTATATGGGAAGTAAATAATTGATGGACGTATGCGCGCTGGCAAGGGAAAAAAGGGGAGGGCCATTTATTCTATCTAGATTTTGAAATTTAATTAACTGAATTTTCTTTTTCTCTAATGATTAAATAAATAAATAAAATAATATATATTATTCTCAATTCTCTTAAAATAACTGAACACTAAGAAAAAAAAAACAAATTAAGATTATTTTTGTCTAATTAGGAAGTTGCCGAAACCCACTCTCGAGAAAGATAATAGTTATTATTTTCTTTTTCCGTGTATGTATTTATAAAGGAGGAAAGTAGGGGGGGGGGGGGGTTCAAGGGAGCAAACCAATTACAATAAGCCCCCCCCCCTAATTTATTAAATTTTAATTTAGGGTAAAAATCGACAAGAAAATTATCTGCAACACTTAAAATATATTTTTATGAGTTTTCAAAATTAAATTTGCAATTGTATAACAGCCGTTATTGACAAGAAAAAAATCAAAAATGTGATCTACGATCTAGCTATTATGTGTGATTATGAAGCTTTTAATCAATTCTATCAATGCTTCAATGCTAATCAATGCTTTTAATCAATGTAATCTTCGTTTTGTGTTAGTAATAAGTAGTTAGTTTACAAACAATAAATCTAAATGCAGGAGAAATGATATGGGGACCAACGAGATATGCCAGATTGGGGAATCCCAAGTGGTTATGTATAAGCATTGTATATAAAATTTATGTGATGCATTCTGTGTGCAAACAACTTAATGTGCCTTATTCTTTTAAGTCTTAAAATTAATAGTATTGTAAAGACGCGAGCGCGTGGCTTATTGGTATTGGAGTAGCGTGGAGGAACTCGAATCTTTGTGTAACAGGCAAAGACATAAAATAAATAATTCACCAATTAGTTGAAAATTATACATAAAAAATAATCCGATGAACGTGGATCCGGAAACATAATACAATGCACACACACGATCAAGCTAGTAACGCAAATAAAGAATTTGATAATAAACAAATGGAAGTTCCTATTTAGAATGCAGCTCAAATTAACTCAAATAACAGCCGGAAAAGTTCTCTTTTCAGGTTGGTGCACTCGATGGGCCTATCAAGTATCGGACTTAAGGCTCCTGTCCCTGCCGGGAAAGACACTCACGAGCTAATGCTAATCCTATGGGAAGATATTTTTCTAATATCTCGTTTGCTTTTCGACATTTTTAAATAATTTTTTTTTGCATTGGATAGCCAAGGTCCGTCTCTATATCGCACCTTTTTTACTTTTTCGATTTTGGTCGCAGATATTTTTTATAAAGTTACTTTCACTTTCAAAACCGGTTCTGAAAATGAAAGTGTCATTCTAAAAAATACCTGGGACCAAAATCGAAAAAGTAAAAAAGGTGCCATATAGAGACTGATCTCGGCTATCCAATACAAAAAAAAAAAAAAAAAAAAAAAAAATATTTAAAAATGTCGAAATGCAAACGAGATATTAGAAAAATCCCTCCCCATAGGATTAGCATTAGCTCGTGAGTGTCTTTTCCGGCAGGAACAGGAGCCTTTACTCGACCAGGGGCTGGTCTTCACGATCTGTTCTCAGGTTGAGAATAATCACTTTCCGAAAATGTTAGCTCAAGGCTCTGGAAGGTTTCCGTTCCACCTCTGATTCTCCGTAACCTTCTCTTCCCGAGGGCCGAGATCGCTCCCGAATACCAAAAATTCTCCTTCCCTCTTCGTACTCCCAGAGGGAGATGGTGGATAAAATGGAGTCTTGCGCTTCTCATCGGTCCCTCATTGGTTGATACGTCTTCTTTAGAAGCAAGAATGTTGCCAGTGGATGTCTGGACATTATATCTGTCACCGAGGATGCCTGTACCACCAGCTTTGCTTCGGTAATCAATTAAGGCATACCTTAACTAAATTCTAATGTCAAAGCTTTGTCCAAAACAGCCTAAAGGTTAATTGATGATGTTCTTTTGGAATTGCCGAAACTCCGCAGTAGGTCTCTTATCGTGAGAATTTTTCTCGTGAGTTTCCTTGCATTAAAATGACTGAAAAGTGAAATTCTCAAAGCATTTTATCGAACTAACTTTCAATAAAAGAATGAGAAGGTAATAAAGACCTCATTTTTACTTTAGTAAGTTTCCTAAAATTAGAAAGAAAATTTAATTTTTAAAATACGATTTCGTTAATTGAATTTACAGTAGTGTTGATATAGCTCATGAATTCACCAATTTAGGAAACATTTATGTTAAAAAATATGTGGTCCATTAGAACCCAAGGCAAATCAAGGAACAAAATTTGATTTCACAAATTAAGGCTATTCTGCCATCTATTAAGCTATGACTAACATATTTTCTCTATTACTAGAAAACAATTTAAAGTAATTGCCTATAAAAACGGAATTTTATAAATTACATTTTCTACATTATGAAATGTAAAACATGTCTCATTAGTCCCATGTCTCCTCTATATTTTCAAATGTTCGCGGATACCAGGTTTTATGCCCGTTGATATGCAAAGAGATATTATTAAAAATAGATTTATCAAAATGATGTTAAGAGACACCTGAAAAGCAGCTCTATTAATGAAGTCTGACAAAACATTCTTTGTGCAATTAATGGTCATCGTCTTAGATATCCAAGTATGTATGTTATCAAATCAGTTCGGTTTTTCTTCACACTATCATTTTTCCTTAACGCTCTTTTTAATCTTTTATATCATTCCGTAGAACCGTAATTATTGTCGAAGCATGAGAAAAAATGAACTGCTAGAAAACACGCTACTCAATTTTCAGTTAATTGCTTGAAGACTTCTTTCTACATTGTATGTTTCTATTCCTGTAATAACAAATTTGTGCTATCTGTGTCTTTCCAAGCACTTTTTTTCTTTACTGTCGTCTGCGGAAAAATGCGCCATTAAAGTTACTCTCAAGATGGCAACAATATTGTATCTAATCTGCAAAATCAAATACCGTCAACCGGGGCTATTTTGGGCCACTTTTCCCTGGTTCCACTCACATTTCCATTGTTAAAAAAAATTATATGTGATTTTTCAACGTCGAAATGGAGTTGTAAACAATTAACATGAAACTATGAAGCAAGCTGTATGGTTTTAAAGAGGAATTTTTTTATTTTTTTATTTTTTAACTATTTTTAAAGTTTTGGAACAAAGTATCCCCTGCTGGGGGCTTCTTTGGTCCATTCACCTAGTTTCATATAAAATTAATACATTTCATAAAATATATAAGGTGAACATTAAAAAGGTCCCCAATCTTACTTAAAAGGCGACTAATGTAATGAAAAAGATATTACAAGTTTAAAATATGCATTTTATTTAAAACTTCTTAGTACTTTCAAGCCTTCCAGGCTCATCGTCAGAGAATATCTTAAAAACTAAATGTTGTTTATTTATACAAATACGTCACTTTGTTTTGAAAATGAGAGAGCCAATAATTACTAGAGTTGAAAGTAGAAGTAGCAGTAGCAGTTTCTTGGATTGAATTTAATTAGATTAATTCTATTTTCAACTCTAGTAATTATTGGCTCTCTCAATCCAAGAAGCTGCTGCTGCTACTTCTACTTTCAACTATAGTAATTATTGACTCTCTCATTTTCAAAACAAAGTGACGTATTTGTATAAATAAACAACATTTAGTTATTAAGATATTATCTGATGATGAGCCTGGAAAGCTTGAAAGTACTAAGAAGTTTTAAATAAAATGTATATTTTAAACTTGTAGCATCTTTTTCATTACATTAGCAGCCTTTTAAGTAAGATTGTGGACCTTTTTAATGTTCACATTATATATTTTATGTTGAATCAAGGTGAAAAATTGCGTTTCGTCTTATGATATTATTGGAATACATTTTTATTGAAACCCCCTTGCAATAGCATTTGCTAATAAATTAACACTGCAAACTCAATAAACAATTTATATATATATATATACATTTAAACACAATAAACCAATTGTTAATATTAAAGAAACGAGAAACAGTTTTCTTCATGTTATCCTCAGCAACTGGAACAAAAACAAATAATGTAATATTTTGCTACAGTAACATTTGAAAAAAATGTTACTTAAAGCATGTTTTAAGAGATTTGGTTGTATAACAGGCATTTCTAAGTAATTGGGACTATTTTCGGATCAAAAAAGGCCTGGCACAAAGTAGCCCCGAAATACTAGTTTTCATGTTAGCTTTTTGAAAACGTAAATATTTTTGTCAAAATAAAACGTTAAAGGAAAAACTATGATCACACTTCAGTTACAAGTTACAAAAGGTAATATTTTGAAACTTATCTTATTTGTAGCTCTTATCCAGATTGTTTTACTATATAGAAAGTTTGGAGAGTTAAAATCTACACAAGAAAACAGTCGTTTACAAACACATCCAGTGTTGCCCCTAACAAAAATTTAAAGTACCCGAAATTATTCAAATACCCTATAGTAGGGTATACAATATTTTCCAAGGGCAAAAACTCTAAATTATCTTGCATTGTTTGTTCAATACAAATAATAAAAACTTTTTTTATGGTATGGACCAAAGTAACGCAAGGACCAAAATAGCCCCGGTTGACGGTAAATAAAAGTTGTAAATTAGAGAAAAGATTGAGCTTTATCATTATCATTTTTCATACTTTTTTGCACAATCTTTTTAATAAATAGAATAGTTCTCACATTTTAACCCTTTACCTACTGACGGTACTTATAAGTACCATTTAAATAACTTGTTATAAAATTCATTTAATACATCGATTAGTAGTAATACAGTTTGGAATGAGTTATAGATGCATTACTTTATCTTGTTCCAAAAGCATTATTGGTTACAGAAAACAAAGATATTTTTAAAAAGATGATTTCTTTTGGCTTTGCATCTTTTCACCTTTCTTGGCGTTAGGGGTGGTTTTTTTTCAATTCGGAAATATTTCTATTGTACGAACATTATATTTGTACATTTCCTAATTCTATAAAATACTAAGAAAAATATTTAAAATAAAAGATTTGAGTGGAGACAAAATCCCTATAAATTCAAATTTAATTAATCCTTCTAAATCCTTCAATCCTTCTAAAATTTATTAAATAATTATGTAAATCTTCTAATGCACTTTCACAAATTCACGAAAGATGCTTTAGAAGATAAAATTTTCATGAATTCATAATTCAGTATATAAAGGGTTAAAGCATTCAATTATTCATCTTCCAATTAAGACAAATACTTTTATTATGATAATTTATGCCTTTGGACACCATTGTTTTACCGGGTATTTTTTCTTTCTTTTGGAGGATGAGGAATAATTTCTCTTTTAGTTCCATCTGTAGCGATTCTATAAACTTAAGGGAGGGAGGGGGAGTCCTCTTTACTTCTTCATAAATAAACGTAGAGAAAAAGACATAGTTATTCATCGTCTATTATTGCTTTACGACCTATGTTCTTAAAAACGAAACTAATTGGAACTTTCATATAATAGATTATTATTAATGTTTGGAAAATGCGAATTATGTCATAGAGGCTCTGTATTGAACACAAACTTTTAATGGCAATTTTGGTAGAATAGTTATAATCTGCTTTAAAAGAATGCTCAAATACCAAATTTCAAGTCATGTCGATCAAAGGTTTTCGAATTAAAAATCTCATCCAAAATTTTAGCCTCTTGATTTTTGTTGTTGTTGTTGTTGTTGCTGTTTGTGCTTATTAAAAATTGAAGCTGTAATCTTCCCATACTGATTTTTTGTGTGTTACTACTAAGGATTAAAAAAAATATTTTTTTTTTTCGCTTTGTATTTTTTTATAATTTAAGGTGTAAAATATGAATTATGAAATCCATGTTAATAAGGTACCAACAGAACGACGTGATCAGATGAACAGGATGTAACATAAATAGATAAAAATAATGTCATAAGTAAGGAGGTAAATATATTAAAGCATGGAGATAATATCGCTCACCCGCAAGAAAAGTGACACATCTCGACAAAAGTAAATTTCACAGGAGAGGCAAAAGCATGATCTTACTGTAACATGAAATTATAGCACTTAGGTCTGCTTTCAGGAATAAAAACGTGCATAAAAGCGTAAAACCCTTAAGAATGAAAACGTAAGATGAGGTTTGGAAGTGTTGGGAAATTTTATTTCCCCATACAATCCACCCCTGTTTTGTGGTAACAAATGGGCATATAGAGTAATAAAGTGAATTTCCGTATAACTACACTTGTGAAACTTTTTGTGTAGCAAGACGCTACACAAAATGTATATGACAAACTTATTAGTGAAATAAAACGCAAAATAGATTTTTGCGAGATTTGTCACTTTTCTTACGGGCGAGCAATATATTAAGTATGAAGCATTAAAAAGGATATTTTCGGATTCAAAAAACGCATTTTTTTTTTTTTTTCAGTTTTGAAATGTACGACATTTCAGAAATGTTCTATCGAAACTGTTATTTTTTATTTTTTTTAATTTAAAACACATATAGAAGATACAACGATTCTTGGATGAGCGAGCGATATATAGCGCAAAATTTTAAATGCGATGTTCTTGAAACAACTTTCTTTAGTTGGTATTGGTACCCGAAATGTTTCGGCCGCCGATTAACCGATTTCCTTGTTTTTTATTTTTATTTTAATGAAAGCTTATATTTTTATTCGTACCTTTTTAACTCTCCCCAATGTAGTTGAAAAGTGTTTATGAATTCGGTTTGTCTGGTCGTCTGTTAGTCCATGCTCTAACAGTCACGTAAATATACCCTGATTGCCATGTAATTGGTATAAATTATTGGATATTTCTGTCGTATATATACGGTATTGAAAATAAAAAGTGCAGCATCTATAGTTCGTTTGCAGGGACACCCACAAGAATTCTGTTACATTATGGCCTATTTGGGGGGGGGGGGGGGGGGTCGTTTGCGACTTATTATAATGATGTTGCACTATTTCAAACTTATTGAAATTGATATGCATGACTATCACTGAGGTGCTCTGCAAAATACTTACTGTAGAATTGGGGATGACTAACGTTTATCGTTCATTTACAGGGACGTATAAACGCATTCAGTTACAATACCGTCTGCGAGCGATGATTACTACAAGTGAGTTTTCCGTTGCGGTATACTCTTTTAATTTTATTATTTATTTATTTATTTATTTTGCAAATTACTTGTTGCGTATAAATTCTGTAGATCATATACAGGGTTGCACAAAAGAATCCATTTTCATTTATTGGCGGAAATCGCCTATGAGGAATTTTCCACTGTGTTATGAATTTCCTAATTAAACAAAATTTTAACATACTATGTTGCATATATACAAATCTATAGATCCTATCCAGGGCTACACAAAATAATTTAAGAAGCATATTATAGAATCCTACTACTTTTAAGACTATGGATGGTAGCTGCTGAAATTGGTTTTTTAAATGTGTTAAGCGTTTTTCAAATAGTTTACTTAGGCATCATCTTTCTCCTTATTCAGCGAAAAACTTTTGTTAGAGTATTTTGAATGTGTTTGAATGGACATTGACCTTGACATTGAAGTCCATCGAAGTGGAGATTGCTTTGGGGCCTATAGCTACAATGGTTGTCTCCTCGAATGATCCTTTATTTTGTACACAGAAATAATTACACCGTTTAAATGGACGCGTGATTTTTCTTTCTTATTTATAAACAAAAGGAAATTAGATTTCTTGATGAAAACCGCTGAGTGTCCGGATTCGAACCCCTGGGTAGAGGTCTGCACGGGCCGAAATTTCCAGGCCCGGGTCCGGCCCGACTCATAGAAAAAAAATTCTACCCTGCCTGATACAAAAATTAAAAGTTCGACCCGAGCCCGGACCGGCCCGGAAAAAAGTTAAAATCTCAGTCAGAGAACGGCCCGGCTTGAGTGAATTTCCACAAAACATCGATTTTTACGTCGATTTGGTTAAAAATTTGTCTCGTACGAGGAGTTTTGACCAAAAATATTTACCTTCACTTGTTTTTCATGTTTATAATCTCATTTTTTTAGAAGGGCCGCAGGCTGCGATATTTATTTTTTTAATGAATCTCTATTTCTTGTATGTAAATGTTTCAGTTATCATTAATATTGTTAATCCATATTCCATGTGTTGAAGTGTTAAAAATCTGAAAAATACTATACAGTAAAATCTTCTAAGACGGAATTGCATAGAAAGAAAAAAAAATGCGTTATAGACCAAGTTCCCTTCTTAGCAAGTGTAAATGTTTTATATATTCTTTTCTTACGTATTAGTATATTAATTTTGCATGGATCAACACTTTTTCAGTTTAAAACAGGGTTCCGTCATAGCAGGTTCCTTTTTCACACATTCTACTATATTTTAATTTAACTATATTTTAATAAGCGTAGAAATCTACTATTCTTTAAAAAGAATAAATTTTGATGTTTAAGAGTAGAACAATAGCGATTTAAAAATGTATACATTTTTTGCAAAATTTTTTGGGACAGGCCTAATTTAACTGACCTTTGAATGGACCAGGCGACGCTGAGACAATGATTTTCATACGGACTGGTTCAAAACTAGGACTAAAAATTTTGGGCTGTGAAGACTAGGAATGAAACCATTCCCATTCCCGGCTCTGTATTGAAAAAAATAGTTAGGCCGGACCCGAAAAGAGTAGAGACCAGGCCCGGCCCGGCCCGAGTGCCGTGAATGAAAATCGGTCCGAGCCCAACCCGTGCAAATTTCTACCCCTGGGTAAGACATGGATGTGATTGCGTGATTGTGATTTCAAAATTTATATATGTATGTAATGGAAAGAAATAAAATTGTTATGTCTGGTTTGTGTAACTATTCCCGTGTATAAATAAGGATCATTCGAGGCGACAGCCATTGTTGCTAGATTACCTAGGTCACCGAAACCGGAGCACCAACCAAAAATGGCATAGGATATAACGCTTCGCTGGAAAATCCCCATTACTAACACCGGTGCCGCAGACAACGGAAAGTACCCAAAACTACGAGCAGACAAATTGAAGAAAATTCCACATAGTCTATGTACTTACATAATTATCAGCCATTGTTGTTATAGGGCCTAATCCAATTTCCACTAGGGTGGATTTCAAATGTCAAAATGTCTTGTTAAAAACGGATATATTAAATTTGACAAACCGCCGTTTTGATAAAAATACAATCGACTGTCAAGGACAATCGATTGTCCACAATTCGATTGTCAAGGACTCAGAGGCTTCGCGATGGGGAGTTATGGGAGGGGGGGGGGGTCTCCCCACCCACCCCAATATATGTGAACTTGGGAAATTTGAGCTTAGAGTTGGGAAATTATAGATTTGTGAAACACTTTTTCTTTTTTTTAAATAAAAAGTAAAAAAAAAAAATCCCTGCCGGCTCGGGCCTACAGGCGGAGGTAGATTTCGAAGTTAAGGCTTTGTATCACTCATTTCTTTTTCCGGATCTGAGTTCTGCTTGTGTCCTTTCTTCCCCCCCTTTCTAAACACGCCTTGCCTTTATGAAGCTGTCAACGAGTTGGGGTCAAGCAGGGGGTCAGAGGGGAAGCGGTTAGGGGCCAAGTAAGGGAAGAAAACTCCTTTTAGGGCAGTCTTGGACACAGAAAGAAATGGACAAGAGTTCTTCTACGGGAAAAAAAATAGGAGCGAGCTTTCCAATATTCAGATAATTCCACAGATCGGACAAAGAGCGTCCAGGGGCTTGATATTGTCCCCCACTCTCCCCGCCTCTTCATGCACCGTTATTTAAAAAAACTAAACATTTTCGATGCCTTATAAAACATTTTGAAACATTAATGATTTTATATTTAAAATATATAAGCTAAGATATTTTGCATGTAATTATCAATTAAATAAATTCAGCTGATCTACAATTTTCGTTATATTTTTTTGACCATTATCAAGAATATATATGTGTGTGTATCAGAAAGAAAAGTTTGTCATTCTTTAAAATGGAAAGAAAGAAAAATATTTGTATAAGAGCTATAAAAGAAATTACCTTGATATCCAGGTTTAATATTTAAAAAATGTATAATAAAATTCAAATAATAAAAAATGTATATTATAAATAGTTAGCTGCATCAAGTTTCAAATTTTGGGTTTTAGAGAATGAGACAGATAAAAATAAAATTCATGGCAGCTTTTAATCGTCGTGTTTAAATAAATAAATAAATAAATGGAAATAAATATTGTTATTAAAAAAAAAAAAAAAGCCGTAGTAAGTAAAAATAAATTCTCTACCCGGCATTTTAGGTAAATTTCTGATAAAAAGCAAGCATAATTGGTTGTAAATTATAAACTTAAAATTCTTTCACTTCAGTGAATAGGTTAGATTGAGAGCATCCTCTATCACCCTAAAGAAATAGGAATCACTTATGCAATATAGAAATTCGTCATTCAATAATTAATTTAAAAGGAACTAATTGAAAATTCAAGAATTATTCTGATGAAACATTCATGTTATTTACCGTCAAATCCTGACGGGCACTATCTAGAAATTCTAATCTTGAAATTTCAGCTATATAAAAATTTCCTAAACCAAAATTCAGCGGCCACTAAAATCAGGAGTGTCAGTACCCAATTCGCCTATTTTTTAATCAATCCATAGGTGAGCCTGAATTTTTATCCCAAAATTAATGCCACTGTATAAGTAATTTAGATCTTTGTTTTTGTTGTTTCTACTTTCTTCTATCTTTACAAGAAGAAAGTACTGGATCCGTGAAAAATTTCGACTTTCGGTTTTCGACGGATTTACACGTTTTAGGGGTCAGATATTCCGAAAAACATGTTTTTACAAAATGTCAGTCTGTCTGTATGTGACAAAAATTTTGTGGGCGCTCTATCTCAAGAACTAATGCACGGAATTTAATAAAAATTTATATTCAGTTAGTCCCTGATATAACTCGCTGCTGATTAGTTTTTGGTGTGAATCGCTCAACAGGTGGCGCTGCTATGCAGCCTTTTTCACGATTTCCGCAATGGCTCAATCTCCAGAACTAATGCACGGATTTTCATCAAACTTCAGATTCAGTTAGTCCTTGACATGAATTGAAGTTTTGTAAATTTTGGTGTAAATCGCTCAACAGGTGGCGCTGCTATACTGCATTTTTTACGATTTCCGCAATAGTTCTCTCTCAACAACTAATGCTTGGATTTTCATCAAACTTCAGATTCGAGTATACTTTGATATGAATTAGTGCTGTTTGTGTTTTGGTGCAAATCGCTCAACAGGTAGCGCTGCTATGCTGCACTTTTCAGAATTTCCATTATAGCTGTATCTCAAGAACTAATGCAATAATTTTCACCAAATTTCAGAATCAGTTAATTCTTGACTGGAATTGACATTTTGTACATTTTGGTGTAAATCGCTCAATAGGTGGCGCCGTTATGCTGTATTTTTCAGAACTTCCACTATAGGTGTATCTCAAGAACTAATGCACGAATTTTCATCAAACTTTAGAATCAGTTAGTCCTTGACATGAATTGACATTTTATACAGTTTGGTGTAAATAGCTCCACAGGTGGCGCTGCTATGCTGTATTTTGTGTGCTTTCCGCAATAGCTCTATCTCAAGAACTATTGTTTGGATTTTCCACAAACTTTAGATGCAGGTATACCAGGACATGAATTAGTGGTGTTTATGTTTTGGTGCAAATCGTTCAACAGGTGGCGCTGCTATGCTGCATTTTTCAAAATTTCCCCTATAGCTCTATCTCAATAACTAATGCACGAATTTTCATCAAACTTCAAATTGAGATTTACTTTGATATGAATTGGTGCTTAATTGATGTAATTTCTTGTACTATTTAAATGATTTAATTGACGTGATTTATATAGAAGAAAGTTTTGTGATGGCCACAACATACTAGTTTCATATTAGAAAATATCCTGAATTACAGTATTTTTTTTTTCTTTTCTCAGCTGGTTGTTAGTTGCTCATGGAAGATTATCCGAAAACTAATTTAACTGCTAATACTTTGGATAGATTTTGTTGGAGCATTGGATTTGTACATTCGAAATGTCTCTTTTATTTATTTCTCTATTTATTAATACTTTTTTACTATGACTATAAAATGACAAAATTGAAGCAATATAAAGAACAAGAAAACTGCACATAACTATAAATGTTGAGTTCGGATTAATTTTAAAAAGAATTATTGGATTCGAGTCGGGCATAACCTGGCGTGCGTTAGATTCTAGACTGTGATCCATATTTGTTCTAATTTCGCTGGTCTTGTAAATTTTAAATTTTTTACGTATTTTTTTTTCTTTTCTTGTTAACCCTTTGTCTACCGACAGTACTTATAAGTACCATTAAAATAACTTGTTATAAAATTTATTTAATACATCGATTAGTTGTGATATAGTTTAGAATGAGTTATAGATACATTACTTTATCTTAATTATGGGTGACACAAAACAAAAATATTTTTAAAAGGATGATTTATTTTTCCTTTGCATCTTTTCAGTTTTCTTGGCATAGGGGGTCGAGAGGGGGAATTTTTTAATTCGGAAATACTTTTTATATTTCTATTGTACGAATATTATGTTTGTACATTTCCTAATTCTACAAAATACTAATAAAAGTGTGAGTGGTGTTATAAATATTTCACAAAATCCCTATAAATTCAAATTTAATTAATCATTCTAAATCTTTCAATCCTTCTAAAATTTATTAAATGATTATTTAAATCTTTTAATGTAGTTTAAACAATTCACGAAAAATGTTTTAGAAGATGAAATATTCATAATTCAGTACATAAAGGGTAAAAAATTATCCTAGTTACAATTAAATAGCATATTGAATTGATACTCATTCAAACAAGTTTGAATTTTCTTATTTTATTATTCAGTAAGATTTATAATCTTCTAAGTATGGTATTGAAATATTTAAATGGATTCTAGAACGAAAGTAGGTTTTTAAATATTTTTAATAATTTAATAATAAATTAATAATAACATAATTTAATAACAATTTTAAATAACATGATGAATTAATGAAATAATGAAAATGATTACTATAAATAAGCAATCAAACCTTCACTTAAATTGCAAATTAACATGGACGATATTTTAATTTCTTTTGCTGTTAAATGTTTTTTTTTTTTTTTTTTTTTTTTTTTTCAGACATTCTAAATAAGTTATAAATAGCATAACAGTTTTCTTTTCTTTTTCTTCTTGCAAATGCAAATAATGTATTTTTCTGAAAACGGATATTTTAAATTTATTTTAGAGAAAGAAAACACAGAAAAAAAGTGACCTTGTCCTCTTACGGACGTGTGTTTATATTGGCTGACGTTATAATTTCGATATCGAAACGCGTCCTTTAAATTTTATGGTGATTTACACAAGGTTTTATTACTTCATAGCTCATAATTGTTTGGACTACATTGGTCTTTTTAAATTTTTAATCTCTTACTTATCCCCTTCTCTCTAAAAATTATCCTAGATACTATTACATTGCATATTGAATTGATACTCATTCACACCAGTTTCATTATGAATTTTCCTTTTATTATTCAGGAAGGTTTATAATCTTTCAAATTTTGAATTGAAATATTTAAATGGATCCTACACCAAAAGTAAGCTTAAATAACTTAAAATACGTGGATAGTATTTTGAAAATGATTAGTATTAATAAGCAATCAACAGCCAGGCTTGCCAAATTTGTGTCTTTACATTTAAAAATGAGTCAGAAAATGTATCAAAAAGTATCTCGTTTGTTGAACCATAAATTTGAGAACCATCTAAAATTTATTTTAGGGGACCAAAAAAAAAAAAAAAATATAGATATAGTTATTAATTTTTATTTTAAAAGGGTGTCACATATTTAAAGGGTATGTGTGCGTCGACGGGGGGGGGGGGGGTAAAAACTACTTATTTCCTTGAAATCTAATAAGATCTGAAATTCCGATGCATGCAAGGATGGAAATGTTTTCGTAGGTGTATCAAAACTACTTGTTGAAAATTGAAGAAAAGCGTATATATTTAAAAATATATGCGTATAGTGTTTTACGTAGTTTTATTTTCTAGAAATTATAATATGTTATTCAGAGAAAAGACGTTCGGGGGAAAAAGCAGTATTTAGAGGGGAAAAAATGTTTTGCTACGTTTTAGTAAACGAAGCAACTGAAACGAAATATAGAAGTATAATTTAGCCTTTCACATCGACAAAGCAGAGAATTATAAATTAATCATGTAACATTTATATAAAAGGCAATTATAATCTAATGCACAGTAAGAGACTTCTATGTATTATTTGAAATCTAAAAGCTCTTTATATGTATTTTCAATAATAACAATAACAATAATAATAATAATACCATACTTGCCAACTAAATTTTGGTAAAACTCAAAAGATTTTGGGCAAAAAATCAGAAGAAATCAGAAAATTTTGGCGAAAAATCAGAAGAAATCAGAAGATATTTTAAGTTTTATAACACTTTCAGTAAGGATTAAAAACAGCTGAATCCTTATAAATACACAAATTTCAAAGAGAAACTCGAATAAAATATTCACTAATTTGCAATTACACAATATATATTATGACAAAAAAGAATAACTTGAATATATTAAAAATTACTATATATTTTTTTTCTCTTTTAATATTCATAGATATCCCACCTTTCACTTTAAAAAACACTTAAAACTTCTGATTTCTATTTTTTTTTTTTTTTTTTTTTTTTTTTTTTTTTTTTTGAGGGTGATTCTGAGTAAAAAAAGAAAAAAAATTCTGAAATTCACAGCAAATTTTCTGAAAAGTTACAGCAGGAAGGGGGGGGGGGGGGATCCACTTCCGACACTAGCTATGCGTTTTTTTCAGCGGCCCTTTGACGAAATTCGCGATCTTTAGATGAAATTTTTATTTTTTTCGCGATCTTTTGACGAAATTTGTGGAGGTTTTTCGCAATTTTTTGACGGAATTTGTTTTTTTCGCGATTTTTTGACGAAATTTGTCGTTTTTTCGCGATTTTTTGAAGAAATTTGCCGTTTTTTCGCGATCTTTTGACGAAATTTGCCGTTTTTTGCGATCTTTTGACGAAATTAGCGTTTCCCATGCGATCCTTTGACGAAATTGGCAATTTTTCTGCAAACAATTGACAAAATTAATTTTTTTCGGCGAAGATGTCGAAATTCGCGATATTTTTTATGTCCGAATTTTCGAATTGGTGGCTGATTTTTTTTAATTTTCGAAATGAATGCCTTAAATTTTCGGAAAATTCGGACCAAAATCACCCCTACGCGTTGTTTACACAATCTTTTGACGAAATCAGCGTCTTTCCCGCGATCGTTCGACGAAATTTGGGCTTTTTCCGCGATCCATCGGTGAAATTTGTGTGCGATCCTTTAACGGAATTCGCGTTTTTTACGTGATCTTTTTACGGAAATAGTGTTTTTACGCGATCTTTTGACGGCGCTTTTTTACACGATCTTTTGACAAAATTCGCGTTTTTTCACGATCTTTTCACGGAATTCGTGTTTTTAAGCGCTCTTTTGGGAGGATTCTCGTTTTTTACGCGATCTTCCGACAAAATTTGTGTCTTTCCCGAGAACCTTCGGAGAAATTTCGGGTTTTCCCGCGATCCTTTGACGAAACTCGCGTAAAATGCGCAAGAAAAGGCCGAAAATCGGAAGAAAATGACGAAAAGCGGAAGAAAACCCATTACGCGCGTAAAATCGGAAAACATGCCGATTTTTCGGAAGAATTCTGAAAAAATTGGAAGAGTTGGCAGCTATGTAATACCATACAATTATATAAAAGAAATAAAGAAGAGGTTAAACATATGATTAAATTTTAAGTATTTTCATCAATAAGGAATTTTTTATCATAAAAAATATTCACATATTTACTTTTCGTATGTGCTAAATTTTATTATTTTAGCACTTTTATAAAATTTTGCTGACGTACTAGTCGATATACATGTAAGAAGTAAAACCTATAAGTAATAAATAGTGTCTCAAAATGATTGAAACGCATTTTAATTTTTCAACTGTTGGAGATATATAAACAATGTAAAAAGCAAAAGTTTGCCAAATAAGGCAGGGATTAAGATTGTATTGATGAAATAGCCCTGCCATTCATTTTCAAAAGGGTACATATTTTAAACTTTTATACGGTACCTAGATCCTATTAATTATATATATATATATATAAAATCAAACTCTAGCAAGTACAACAGTACCGAATTAAGAGACTTTGAATTTGAAAAATTTTAATAATATTTTGAAAATTAATGGCAGGACTATTTCGTCAACATAACTTTAATTTGTACCTTATTTTGAACACTGTTGCAATTTACATATGTATCTCTAACATGTTAATGATTAAAGTGTATGTCTATCTTTGTATTGGGACACTCTGTATACTTAATTTTGTACAATATATTAGTCGAAGTTTTCAAACTTTTCAATTTTTTCTCTGACATCAAACACAAAAATAGCAAAAAATAAGGACAAATTCTGCATTTGTGATTGGCAGAACAATAATAAGGAAACAGCTATTATCTTCTACACTTATAATTTGAAAGAGATTGGAGAATGTGTTGGATAAATAACACAATTTATAGTATTTAAGTTAGTTCTATTATTTTTTACGAACATTTTAAATTTACATTTATGAGAAAAGAAAACTATAAATTACAAAATACGCGAAATTAAATTCTACATTATGCTACAAATGAGGGGTGAATAAAATTTATTTTAAATAAATAAAAGTTAATCACAAATATTTTAATTGCCTTTCTTCTTTTAATTTATTCATTTTGCCGTTCAACACCCCCCCCCCCCCACTTTTTTTAAACTGTGAACTTCAGGTGCTTTTAAGATATAGGGTTTATCTCTTATGGGCTTGGAAATTGTACGGAATGGATCAATTATTTTTGGTAGAAGACAGTCAAAATAAAAATCTTTTAACTTCTTTTTTATTTCTGTCTCACGGAAAGCGAGTATTTATTCAACCTTCATTTTGGTGTCCAAAAGACAAAAGCACAGGCATCCCTTTTTTTAAATATGCAGTTGTCCTTGCAAGTGATATTTATGTTTTTTATTTATTTATTTTACAACATATTTCGTTTTATCAGTTTTCAAAATGCTAGTATTCTCTTAAAAATAATTTGCAGAGCAAAAAATTTTACAACTCTATACAAGTTCGGACTTTTTCCACTTATACGATAAAGCTAGAAAATACCCCGCCGCGACATTCGACCTCTTTGATGTCAAAGGTCAACTCCCACCCTCTCTCCTCGTTTGATGGATGTTCTGAGGGGGGAGAGGAAATTTTACAATATTTGTCGAATATCTGAAGTTTAAATAAACTTAAACGAAAAATTTTAATTTGTATGAATGGATGAAAATACAAGCTTTCTTGTGTTGTTTTCAAAATTTTAAAACTCCAAATAGAATTGAAGTTATTTAATGTTATTTACATTTCGCATACTTCTTAAGACTTTAGCATTAAATTAAAAAATAAGTATACATTTTAAAATTATTTTGTCAACTAAAACAGAAAGCGACATCTTTTAAGAAGTGCACACAGAAAAAATGAGTTAAAAATATTAATTTTCTGATGAGATATTAGACAAATAAAGAGGCATTAAATGGCCATTGGTTTAACATTGGAGAGGGAAATCTAAAATCTGAGTGATAAGGGGCCTTAAGTACTAAATTCACCAAAAAAACTTAAATCAAGATTAGAGATAAAC
This sequence comes from Maratus speciosus, assembly GCA_963932465.1. Classification (NCBI taxonomy): domain Eukaryota; kingdom Metazoa; phylum Arthropoda; class Arachnida; order Araneae; family Salticidae; genus Maratus; species Maratus speciosus. Next base: position 256,758,256 of record OZ010793.1, on the reverse strand, counting down.
CCAGTTCCTTCACTAAGAATGACCTCTAGGGAGCTAAACATTTTGTGAAAATTCTAATATACACGAATACACACACGCATATATATGGAATAGGTTTAAAAATGAATAAAGCAAATTCAGAGAACCTCAAAGTGTTAAAATATGTTAATATTTCCATAGTCGGGTTTTTATCATGTTTTAATACGTTTCTTCAAACTCACATGACGTTACATATTCACCTGCTGAGGTCCATTATATTTCCAATATGACGCAATATATATATATATATATATATATATATATTATTCGTCAAACTATTTATTTCATTTTGAGTTTTCATGCGGAAATCTTGCACTAGAAAACTAATGACGTAATATTCAATTTGTTTTCAATTCGTCAAACTATTTATTTAAGTTAATTTTTCACGTGAAATCTTGCAATAGAAAAACAATTGTTGTGGTGAGAATTTTATTGTTTTTTTTTTTAATTGTTGGCAACTGCTTGACGAAAAATATTTATTTTTTCCTGTCATTGTTGTGTAAGAGCTGGTTTTATCAGAATCATATTAAGACGGTATTCAAAATTTTGAGCCCTCCCCATTTCCATTCCCTTGGGCCGATTTTGCCCATTTTCAATCCCCGCCGAGATATCAACCATCTCAAAGTTGTTGGCGAGTTTGAAGACGATCCGTGCATTATTGCGACTTTTATCGTGCGGACAAAATTTAGTACATACATACATATATACATATATATATATATATATATATATATAAACCTTTTAGGTGGGGGTGGTTTTGGGTTCCTGGGGTCCTATAATGAAAAGTTATGAAGGAATTTTTCAAAAATCGCACCATCGTAACGACTGCAATAGGTAGTATTTCTTACGAAATCTACCTAAAAGGAATTTTTCATTGTTTTGCTGACTACCTTTCTAAGTTCTGTAATAGTAAAATAGTTAAACTTTCAAAAGAAATACAAAAAGCAGCCAGACTCAATTTCTCATGTTTCTCTGTGCTACGAAAATATCACGAAAATATCATACATCTACCAGACCTGAATTTCTCTACTCTTGTCCATCAACAGTGTCTCTAATACATTTCCTCTAAAACTTTGTTCCTTTCTCAAAAATCTAAAAATATCAGGCTACTTTTATATGAAGTACGATTATGATTCTTACACAATTGAAGACAAAAACTTTCATTAAATGAACCAATAATTATAATTTTTATGTTCTTAGCTTCAGCATTTTTCTTTGGATTTTTTTTTTTTTTTTTTGCTTATAAGTATCATTATCATTAAACACACATTGAACATATCATTTTAGTTGGAAAATAGAGCAATTTGTTTCACTTTGGGAAATTTTTGAATTATAAGTTGGGAAAATTTTGAACTCTCCCTACCGAAAAACATTTTGTAGCTACGCCCCTGCAAGGACTAGACAATCATGCATGTGTATTTTAATGTGTTCTTTGACAAATCTCTAGTACCGCAGAGCATTACACGCGACGCAAAATCGAGAAAAAGCGAATCCAAAAAGTGCATTTTTCCTTAAAAATTAATAAAAAATGTGTTTGAAAATTAAAATGTCTTTTTTAAAAAAAATACAAAAAACAGCATATTTCTACCTTGTTCCTATATGTCAAATAAAACTTCAGAAAACAGGCTTGCTTTTCAAGCTGAAAAACTACTAATCTCCTTCAAATATGGAGATGAAAATATTAATGTATATAAAGGCAATTTAAAGAGATTAAAAAACCTTAATTTTATTAATCTTGAAATTAATCTTAGCCACTCTACCGTGTATAAAACATCAATAAAGCAATTTTTTGGTGTTTTATTTTATTTCATTTAATTAATACAGACTTCTAGTTGCTAAAAAATATATTAGCGTATTCATTGCTTTTAAAAATCATATAATATTAATAGGGAGGAAAAAAGCGTATTAACGATGTGATTTTCTCCGATATCACGTCTTTTTTGTACAGAAAGTGAATTCGTTACATTGAATAAGAAATTGATATCTTTCAGTAAAAGTTTCACTTGACATCTGTTACTATTTCCAGAGCACGTGGAATATGCACGTGTTCTTTTCTAAATCTGCTATGTGTTGTTCATTTACGTACCGTAGTAATATCACGTTGAAAAGAAAATTCATCTGAAATTTCAACGATTGAAATAGACCAAAAATAGATTCTATTATATTATGCTTCAGACAGTAGATGATTTTTAAAACCAGAAATTATTGGTTTTATTAAATTATTAAATATTAAATGATGACACTTCATTTTGTAAAATTGTCTACGATAAAGAGTAAAACATATTTTTAAAATAGTCTTAATAAGAGTAGAAATGGAAATAATAAAAAAATAATTTTAAAAAAACTGGAAATTTCGGGACAAAAAACGGGGGGTGGGGTCAGATTTCATTTAGAAAAGGTTTATTTTCATTTAGAAAAATTGGAAAAACTTTAAATTTCATTTATAAAATATTATATTCAAAATTTTATAACAATTACATAATGATACTTTTTCTATGTTTTATTTTCTATCCGTATGCAAAAATATATCAGTAATATCAATTAGTAAAATGGTAAGATTGAAAACAATGTAATATAGTATTATCTGAAAAAAATATTTATTTTTATTATGCAGTTTTTCATATTAGATAGCAATCACTAGAAATACTTAACTATTGTTAAAGCTTTTCTTTTAAAAAAAAAAAAAAAAAAAGCAATAACACGTGCAGCTGAAAATTTTTTTTATAGTTTTGCCGTAGTATTTAATCTTCAGTTGGCAAGAATACCGCGTGTTGCATTATTTCATATAACACGCAGCTAAATAAGCAATATATAGCCTGTTTCTTACCAATATAATGCATTGGATCTCATAATAGATACTAAAAGAAAGAAGCAAGAGAAAAAAATGATTTAGAGGAGTAAAAAAAAAAAACGATTTGTATTCACATCTTTTCATAACATGCAAAGACATAATCCAACGTAACAGAATGAATATCCAGTACAGTTACAGTTAAGGATAACAGACAAACATAAAATACAGACAGTTAATTTATTTTTACTGATTAAAAACAATTCTCTGCAATTTTATTAATTAAACTGCATAAATACAAAAAAAAATTAAACTTATTTTCTTCTTTAATTTATATGCATTTGCTACAAATAGTTATCCATTAATCTGCATAATATTTATAATTAAACTACATAATTTAAAACTAGAAACTAAGTATAACAACACAAATAATTTTATTAAATGAGAATCAGATATTATTTCATTTTTTAATATTTATATATAATATGATAAATATATATAGGTGTGTGTGTGTGTGTGTTATAAAAATTTTATTTTGCAATATTCATTAAAATTATTCTAAATTCCCGGCATATTCACTATTTTCCTATTTCTTAATAATCTCTATTATTTATTTCTAGTTAAATTCCTATAAACTTAAAACGTGTATCTTAATAATTATCTTATTCGAAATCTTAAGCTAAAACTTTTAACCCCTTCATTAATTTTTATCAGCTACCAAAAATGTAATATTCTGAGAGAAGCTACTTTTTATTTTTCGAATGTTCTTAAAAGCCGTTTTACTATTATTTTAGTCCATGAATCAGCTTCCCGTGCACTGTCTGACGTCGGGCGTATTACATCGAAATCCCTCAGTGAACAGATACAGAACTCCTCTCTCGCTCTCCATTGGTTGAACAACCGAGAGCATTTCATTCTGTGTCTCGTTTCTGAATCTGTTTGGTTCGTCATGAAGTTTATATTTCAATCAATGGTGTAGTCGTAAAAAAAAGCAGAGGGTATACACTCAAGGCAGAGGGTATATCCTACAGTGTATATACTATAGCTTTTTTTGAGAAATAGAAGGTATACGGTGTTCTTTTAAAAAATCCAGAAGGTATACGGCGTATACCACCGTATACCCTTCACTACATACCTGATTTCAATCTGTCTTCTTACGCGAATCCTGACAAAACCGTCGTGCATGGGGGCCTAATCCCCCCCCCCCCCTTAATTTATTTTTCGAGAGACATTATTCTTTGAAATAAGAGTATAACAGTACATAATATAATATAAAATTAGTGACAGTATGCAATAGTAATAATATACAATTAGCAAGAATAGCCTGTGAGCTCAATGCCATCAGTTTAACTGGGCACTTTTCTTTTTATAATTATGTTTAACAGCCAAAAAAAAGTCAAATATTTAGGACAAAATTTAAAAATAAAATTCCTTTAGTTCTTTTACTTAAACTGCCTCTGCATTTATCAACAATTGATACACCCTTTTCATTGAACTAAAATATCTTTTATTACTGACGCCCACAGATGTTGCAATTACCTCTCAGAAATATCTTCAAAAGTTTTCCCTCATTACAGGCTTTGTGGCTTTGCAGAGTCTAAATCTCAGAAAATGAACAAAATGGCTGAATATGCTAATATCTGTGCGATATATTCCGAACAAAGAGAATAATTACTGTGTCGAAACTTTTCTGCTATTGAATAATTAAGATTGGAGTTCCGCAGACAGAGATTGTTTAAATCGTCTGTAGTTTTAATTAATGACTTAAAATTAATGACCCAAGAATGAGTCTTCCCGGGTGGCAACAATTGCTCCTAGAATTTCTTAGCTTATGCATTAGAAAATATTATGTATGTATTTTTATATAAAAAAAAAAGTTTCAAAATAAAGCTAAAACAAAAAACTAATGAATATTATACAAAAGAGTTATTATTAGTTTTCTTGCATTTAAACAGGTATTTAATTCGTCATATCGTATAATGCTGCTAAATTAAATAATGAAATGAGAAAAAGTGAAATAGGTTGTTATTTAACATTTCAGGAGCAAGTAATTGAGCTTCTGTAATATTGAATTCGCACCAGAATTTTCGAAACAAAATTATTTGAAAATAAAGAAATGCAATTTTACAGAGTATTTCCATGAAAGTTAAAAAGTAAAATACTTTAAAAAAATACCTGGTGCCAATTTTGATTAAAATTAAATGGGATATAGTGTATCCCTCCGCACTTCAAGGGTGTTAAGGATCTTATCAGCGAATTTCGTGTACTCGTATTTGGTAAGGCGTACACACATATTTTATAAACTAAGTGTACCGTAAAATAAATAAAGTGTAAAATAAAATAAAGTGTACCACTCACAAAAGTAATTACGATTCTGTGGACTATTTACTGTGTTTATTTTTCTTACAAATTGAAAGGCTTCTTTTCTCGCTGAGGCAGGCCGGACTCAGATTTTACTTTTCGCTATTTTGCGTACCAATAGCAGCATCACTAATTTTAACCACGCCTTGCAATGTTTTCAAACATTCAAGAAACACTAAAATTCATACTATTAAAATACTATAATTAAAATGCCCAAATGTAATACAGTGCTCATAAAATTTTGTATTCAAATCAAATACAATATGCTAACTGGTACATACAATAAAACAATGATTTCTCACAAACACATTAAAAATCTACGCTTCGAATCACTTCTGCGCTCGTCATCGGGATAAAATTATGTTACACAAGTCTATAAGTTCAAAGTGAACTTAAACATCAAAGACTTTATCCTGATGACGATCGCAGAAGCAATTCGAAACGTAGATTTTTAATGTATTTGTGAGAAATCACTGTTTTGTTGTAAGTATCGTTTAGCATGTTGTACTTGATTTGAGTACAAAAATTTTTAAGCATTTTTTATGGTGCAATTGTCCAATGCATAATTCCTAATACAGTAGATCCCTAAAATCCGCAACCCTAAAATCCACAAACGACTGGACACATCATCGCAGATGTAAACAATGAAGCTTTCAGTTGAAATATAGGGACAAAATAACAGACTTTTTTATTTTTACATCATTCTGTATGTATTTTACTAGGTTGAGCAAAAAGTTCTGGGAAATTTGTGAAAGTTGCGTTGTTATGCGCAATTTTACAACAAAAGCAACAAGGACTATTCTTCAAAATAGAGACCATCATAGTCCACGACTTTCTGCCAGTTTCCTGATTGGGGGCTGGAAGTACAAAGTTTGTCGCTGTACCAGCACCTTCACCCTCATTAATTTCATCGACGACTTTCAGAATCGTTAGACCTTTTCTCCAATAATGCCTGATCACCACACGCAAATCATACTTTTCAATAGTCATTTAGAAGCCGAGATTCCTGAACTCCTATAGATACGCCACTAGTACTCCTATACACGATACAAATTCTGGTAACTATTAGATTAAAAAATTTCCCAGAACTTTTTGCTCAACCTAATAATATGTAATTCTAGTTAATATGACTAAACTCATGCTTTTTCATGAAGGAAGTATAAATTTATTAGGTAATTACAGGTAATTAAAACATTTTTACCAAATACATTTATGTATTAACGAAGGTTTTTTAGTTATGAAGTCCACTTAAACCTGAAATAAAACTTCCTTTTTTTATGATTTTGGTGTGAATTAGTAGGGTACCTTTATGAGGCAAGTATCATTCAAAAAATCAAGAAAAAATGTATCTCATCATTATTATGCATATTTAATTATACACTATTAATTATTTACTTGACTATACTTTTAATAACTTAATCATTTTTAAAACTATATTAATTTTTAGTGTTTTAGTTTATTACTTAATTATTTTAATATTTTACTATATTGCATGCATTGATTCTAATTTCGATTGCATTATTACCTTCAAATTACTGTTTAAAAAATGTAAATAAAGCAATGACCAGAAATCTGTCAAAATTCTAAAATCTGCACAACCTGAGTTTTCAAACTGTGCGGATTTGAGGGCGTCTACTGCATTACAATTACATAAATGCAAATAAACATTTATTTAAAAATATGAAATTATACTTATGGAATAATAATACACTTAACAAAAACAATTCTTTCAATTATTCTGAAATGAGTAGGAAACGCAGTTTTGAAACATGCGGGTCGTTTATATTTAACCAGAGAAGTTTTAACGTTGACTACTCTAACTTTTGTATCTTTACCTGGGTAAATTCCACAAATTCTTCCTAAAGACCATTAACAGGAAGATAAGTTATCCTCCTTGATTACAACTCTAAGAACCCCACTTTTACATAATCTTTCTCAAATTATTCTGCTACTGCAGATTGCTAAGATAATCTGAACTCCGTCTTTTCCAAATTATCTACGTAATTTTGGTTAAATTTTGATTAAATTTTGCCAGTGATCCAGCCTACTTTCACCAATATTTGTTAAATCAGGTTCAACCATTGATCCAATAAACCGCCTAATTTTTTCACCTTGAGTTGTTACTGATTTATAATAAACAGCAGCATCGTAAGCTACATAAAAGGCATCGGAAAATCCATGTAGTTCTATCACCTTCAGGGGTTTTTTCAATAAAATAAACCGACCAATGTTAAACTGCTTTGATACCGCAGAGATTCAATAGTTTTTTCCACTCTTGATTTTTTTTTCTATGGCAGTAAATCAAGCCAATCAATTTTCAATAACAAATGTGTCTAAAGAATTGTTTTTTTTTTAGTTATAGCCGCTCCTAACAACACCCTGAGATGCAAATATTCTTGCAGTTGCAGAAAGCGCGTCTCATTTTGTATGGGAAGATTTCGAATAAGTTTTTACGTGAAATGCAAAACAATTAAATTGACACCTTGGTTCCAAACACCACCTAATGCTTTTATATCCTCCGGGATTATGAAATGTATAGTTTTCTTCCTTGTTTTGCACAAGCGTTTTATTATTACTCCGCAACTTAGGTGGAAATATTCCTCCTTTCTCAAATATTCCTATTACTTGTCTCTAAGGTTCATTCGCTTCATTCAAAATTTTTGCACCACCAAGTACTCCGTCTATATACATATCTGTCTACACGAGCCGTGCAGCTATTGAACACTAGCTGGCCTCATCTACAGTTAACTGTTTTAACGTTCGTGTAGCCAAAAATGGAGCGCTAGTGGTTAACGTATGTGATGTGACAAAGATTTTTATGGGCTCATTGATTCCCTCTTTCCATGTGATTTGTTGTAATTGTATTTGACCTATATGAATACATATCATCCTGTACATCTTCTTAACATTTGCAGTAAATGCGAATATTTGCGTTCTGCATCTAATCATTGTTCAAAAGAGGTCATATTGTGGCACCTCTCCATTATATTCTAAAGAATTCAATTAAATTTCGTTGGTCGTTGGACAAGAGCCATCAAACACCGATTGGTGTATTATTATTATCTGGGCGATATACGCCTAAGTGGGATATAAAATAAGTATCCTTCTCTTCATTATCTATAATTTGGTTCATAAGATCCATTTCCTTATATTTGGTTGAGAAATGTTTATGCAGATGTAAGTAGTCAAAATCTACTTTCAGTTTCTACTTTGTCATGAATTAAGCCTTATAACAGTAATGTCTCCAGATCTACCAAAGCACGTTGGACCTTTTTTTCAGAGGCATTTGAACTATACATTTCCCTGTTCCGTCTCTCGTATAAGTTTCCAAAAAGTGCTCCTCACATATTATTGTTTCTTTATTTTTAATCGATTCCTATTCAAAATTCTCAATTTTTCCAAAGCTTCTCAATAATTTATCTAAACCAATGCTGCCTCTAATAAGTGCACAATGTACTTTATTTAAATTAGAAGTCACCACGAGCCTAAATTAGAAGTGGCTATAAGCCTATCTGGGTGGTCTTGAATCAACCTGGCTTCGGGGCAGGAGGATGACCGAGAGCTCAGCTGAGGACGCTGTAGTAGCACCAACCATTTTCGGAGTGTTGCTTAAGCAGGGTCCATGGCGGAGCCAAGTGTTGATGGATCTCCTGTTCTCTTGGGTTGAAGAAAAATGTCTGATCTCAAGACGTTTCCAGATCACATGCGTCCGGAGATTTCGTCTCTGAGATAGCATCGTGTGGATGCCATTACCCACTCAGGGGCTAGGACGGCGATATTACGTCCGCGTGTGGATAAGAAGCAGAAGGCTGGCTGCCTTGGGGGCGCATGAGCGAACTGAAAACCGAAGATACCGTCCAGTGCGGCTCGACCAATATTTTTACTGCCATTCCCTACTTCTTAGCCCTGTGAGGTCTTTGTCCTACACGCTTGGGATTAAGCAGAATGTAAGGAAGTAATTTCCCTATTATTTTATTCTATATTTTCATTTATTTTCATGAATATTTTATGTTTTGTGTTTTTTCTGCTGGCTTGGATCACGGAAGTAGCCTGCTATAAGGGTGCCTCATTCCCGGCTGCCGGTAGAGTAATTCCTTGGTGAAAGGTCCTCAATAGTCTCCAAGGTGTGGTTCGCTCCTATGGGCTGTCACATGCTTGTTGGGGAGTGATGATGTGACCGCCTATAGATAAGGGACCGGATCCTCTCCGGCACCTGTCAGTGTATTGAGTTGGGTTCTATCGCAGCGTCCGAAATCGGTTAACAACACTGAGATGTCCAGTATTGGACATTGGCTGTACTCAACCAGTCTTAGGTTAGAATTCGGTACATTCCCACTAACAATATATCCAAAGAACGAATTCTGCAAGCTTAATTTCGTTTCTAAAGGGTATATTTGCCCAGGAATCAACATCTCATAAAATATTTCAGCTCCCAAAAGTGCATCAATATTACTTGGTATGTCGGAATTTTCATCTGCTACTCTTATTATTTTAGTTATAATTTCTGTTTACTTACTTTTATCCGCTGAGAGGGAACGGTCTCGGTAGTTGGAGATGCAACTAAAAAATCTCAATTTGATTGGACGCTCATATCCGCATTTGTTAATTTTACATTAAACTTGGACTTCACATTCATAGAAATTCGTTTAATCCTGATAAAACTTTATTTTATTTTATCCTAACATTTCAGTGCATGAATATGTCAACAGATAGCACACTGAGCCCAAATCAAGTATACACCATAATTGATCCCCTCTACGTACATCTCTTATGTAACAAATGGCTGTGCCCAACAAAACTATTTTTTAATTCATCAACATAACTTCTCGTTGTAAATAATATGTGGCAATTAGGGGACTCGGAAGTCGCCAACGGACGAAACAAACTCCAAAGAGAATGGTGAAAGATTTTGCGTTGAAATAAATTTATGGGCGTCAGCGATTTCATTTTTATTTATCTGTGGCTTGGCTCTAGATCTATCTGTATATCTTTTTTAATCAGACATCGCTCTTGTATTTTTTTTTCCTGTGTGAAATGAAGCGTAATGTGGTGGCTCTTCGAACAGATATAGCACATGTACTTTGATTTACACTAGACACTACCAGCTTATGCAAAGAAAGACTATTTAAGCGAAAATTATTATTTTTCACCACCTTTGCTGTCTCATTAACTGACATATATATATATTTATAATCAGGACATCATTTAGAAATTTTCACATGAGGAAAAAGCAAGATTGATACACTTTTTAGAATTTATCTACGAGAAGCGTTATAATTCCTAGACGGTTTTTCACGCGAAGTTTAAATATAGTTCGACTCCTTGGGTTAATTTTAAAGGATTAAACCATCCATCTACTTGCCTTATACTTATATGGGATGTTTTTACAGGGTATCCAGAAATTTAAATTGCAGCAATTTAGCAATTAGCAATTTAGATAGCTATTTTTCGTTGTTCTTCTATAACATTTTAACCCGGTTTACATTTAGAAGAATAGAAAATTTTGATACATAAAGCTGGTTCAATTAAGTCATAGGAAAGCGACTTTTTGATTTTCTATTGCATCTGAAATTTTAAGTTTAGCCCTTTTGGATCCGTTTTTTTTTTTTTTTTTCTCTTTTTGAGAAAAAAATCACTTTTACGTTAATAATGTTGATGGTAGCCATCCAAACATATTTACTGAAGCTTAGCGAACGAATGTAGTTATTCAATTCATATTCATATTCATATGGGTTAAGAGAGAGTTTCCTGAGGCATTTGGAAAATACCGCATTGCAACAGGATTTAACAGATATTACAAATTTCTAATATTGTTTGCGTCTTATAACTCTTGATTCGTTCAGAAGAGTAACCTATACTTTTTAATTTAATGAGTGAAATATGTGTTTAAGATCAAAGAATCGCCAACGGAACAAAGAGAAGTAAGAAAACTATTATTATTATTATTACTAAATGAAAAAGTATAATGGAGTCATAATAAGAAATTCATAGACATGACAGTCGCGGAAAAGAAAAGTAAACGCACCCTACTAACCCCTCAACAAATTATCGTAGAAGAAAGTTACTGGTACCAAGCGATTGGAAATAAAGTCTGCTTTTAAATGATGTAGATAAAATTTGCTTAGGGGACCATATACATGTCAAAACAAAACAAAACTTTGTTTTGTTCAATTCGACACCATAAATAAATTCTAAACCCTTCAATTAGCCTAAATATAAATTTGCATGAAATTTGCATGTATTTATGTTTGGGATTTTAGTACTATAACCATACAAAAAAATTTCACATTAGGATTATAATATCAGGAGATATTAATAAAAATATGAAAATGTAAATTAACATTAGAAGATCTAAATTTTGAATGTTTATAATTCAAAAACTTATCATCCACATGACAAGAAATTTCTTTTCTAGGCATAGTCTGAACCGAAGATTTAAAATATATTGTCAAAATTAGGTATTTCCATTGAAAAAAACAAATTTTGGGCTGATTTTGACTTGCAGATGGCTCCCTAAGAAAATTTTATATACATCACTTAAAAGTAGACTTAATTTCCAATCATTTGATACTAGTGACTTTCTTCTGAGATTATTTGTTGCAGAGTTAGTAGGGGGTGTTTACTTTTTTTTCCACGACTGTACTACCATCACCGTGTAATAGATAGTAATAAAAGTAATTGTTAAGACAAAATAATACTCATAAAAAAGACGTGTACTGTTAATAGTACCCCCGATCCGAACGGGTTGGACATAGAACTGGAATATTAAATTTTGAGCTTAGATCTGATGTTTGTCAATTGTGGCATTTGAAGGCAGTATGGTATAAGTGACGGATTTTGTAAAATTGAATAGAGTGCATGGAGAGTGTCTAGACATATTAGTCTATGGATAGGAATATTAGTTTAAGTATAGTTTAACGAAATTCGCCTGTAAATAACACCCGAAAATATTTATTCTCATAGAAAATAATTGTAGGGTGTCCAGAAAATCCTTATTTTTGATCATTTGAGTAAATGGGATTTACACCGCTCTCCCTTTAAACGCCACAATTTGCAGAAAATGCTCCTATTCATCTCCATGGTGACGTCACGATGGTGTCACTCTAGTCTACTCTAGTCCATATTTATGTCATCAGAGTATTTTCGTGGATTTTAAAGTATTTTTTTCTTGGTATTGATTATTTCTTTTTATATTTTCTTTATTATATTTGAAATGTAAAAAAAGCAAAGAAGCAGCTATGTTAAGGAAAAGACAAAAAACGATTTTGAATATCAAAATTTTCAGGAACTATGTGTAAACAAAACATTCCAATACATTGTAGTAATATTTCAGCATTATTTTAGTGGATACTTTAATTTCTCAACTCGCAACGCAGAACAGAAATCTCAGCGTAAAGTCGCTTATGGCGGAAAATATTTGATGAAATGTAATTATTAAATCCAAATAACCGCATACTGCCTTTTAGAAAGGATTTAATTATTTATAATGCGAAAATTTCGTCAAAGGATGTGCCATTAGTACACAATCCTTCTATATAGATACATTAAATTTTAGTGTTTATGAATATATTATTGGGTTTTATTTTGAATGCAGATTGGTAGAGTGTAAAAGAAAAAAGAAAAGTAAAGAAATGCAAGATTTAAAAAATGTGCATCTGCTTTAATACGATAGACAGTTATTTAAAAATATATATACAAAACGGGCACGAAACTGAATTTTTATTAAAAATTCACATATTAATTGACTTTATAATTAATTTGTGAATCTTATAGTAAACCACCAATGTAATGTGTAAAATGTATGCACAGGTTTCTTGTAGGTATCAAGATTGTCTTTTCTAGGTATTAAGCATTTTGAACTCAAATTAACACGCATGTAGATTTTAAAAAATGTATAAACTGCGAATGAGAAAAATACATTTGAAATACTGTATAAAATGTTAGTTTCATTAAGAAATATCAAAATACATTTTCTGCCGAATACTTGACAATATATTTATATATATTTTTTAATTGTGACACACATGCTAAAATTCATATATGTGATTGTTTTTTCTAATTTTAATGTCCCAATGTTTGCTTTATATTTTATAATTATACTAAAAGAAATCATTTTTAAATTTTAAAATGTTTTCTGTCATATTGCCTAGAAAGTACTTTTCATTTTTTATTAATTTACAACCCATTTTAGAAACACGATAAAGTTATTTGGCATTAACGTAAAGGGGATTTCGAGATATAATAATAATAGAAATAATAATAACGATAATAATTAAGTTTTCTTCTTCTTCTTCTTCTTGGGGGAATCTACTAATCAAATTGTGAATTGAGAGGGAGAAAAAATTCCTTCTAAGGGAGATTAAAAAATTCCATAGATGTTTATGTACTTTGTTAAGTTTTGTGCTTAGTCTGTTGACAATAAACATGTTTATATTTAAACTGATATACGCTTTGTTTGTTTTATAAAGAGTGGAACGTTTCTGAGTCTTGAACTAGAGTGCCTTTATATATAAAAAAGTGACGCCATAAGAGTGGAGCGCATGCTCAGATTACAAATTTTTGTCTAAATTATGTCAATCTACTTTATAGAACTTAAGTCGTCTCGATGAGCTAGACAAGAAAATAAACATTAGTTCGGCTAAAAAAGCAGGCTGGATAAGTTCTTCCCCCTAATCCTCTCGCTCATCTCTCCCTTCTCTCAGTCAATGTTGTAGTCGCAAAAAAAAAAAAAAAAAAAAAAATGCAATTTAACAAATTACAACGACCATTTGGAAAATGATTTTTTCAAAGACTAAAATTTAAGACATAAAAAATAGCACGGAGTTGATCATACATTACGTACGCCATGAATTAAACATACGTAAAAATTGCAAGCGACAAAAATCGCCTGCGACTCGTACGTATTATCCAAGCATTTCATTGGCTGTTCGGGAAAAGGTTTTTCCATCGTCAGATTTCCAAGAAATCTGACGGCCAATTTTAAATGAAATTTATTTCTTAAACTTCTAAACATCCCACAATATTACTTTTTATATCGTCGTATAAAGAAAAAAAAATGTACTTTTAAATGCAATTTGTTTGAAAGCTGTATCTCAATTTGCTTCTGAGTTATTAATTTTTTTTTTTTTTTTGTAGTTTTTATTACTTTTTTGTTATAGTGGCAACACTCTGTTGTCCATCTCTGTTGAAAGTAAAGGGAAATACAGATTACTGTATAGACCAATCAGAAAACGAATAAAATGATGATTAAACCAATAAAAACCTTCAGATATGCTTTTGATTTCCTACCCTGACGAGGACAATAACCATTTTTCCAAATGGTTAAAAAAAAAAAAAAAAAAAAAAAAAAAAAAAACAGAGGGTACAGTAGAGTCACTATTATCCGAGTCCCGCTTAACCCACTTTCCGCTTTAACCGAATTATTTTCTTCTGATGGACTGATGGCTTCCATTATTATGAAACAGCCATTATAAATGAAGTGTTGAGTGAAGACGAAAGAGCAGACGTAAAAAGTTATAATTCTGATTTTCTGGTCAGAATAGGTAAATAAATGGCCCTTTTTTTTTTTTTACCGGTAAGGTTTAGTGGTAAGAAAAAAATCTTAGAAATTGGTAGCTATGCAATAGCGTAATACTGCAGTAAAAAAAAAAAAGCAGCAAAATTGACATTCAACAAACAAAAGACTATCCAGGGCTTTTTCAATTAAACAATTTCATTCCCAGTTTTTCTTAAAAGTAACGGAAATGTACATCAGAGAAATGTTGCTAGTACCATAAAAAATAATAAATGAAGTGGAAATTTATATTTCATCTACTTAGTTGGTGACGATTTGTGTAAATTCGGTTGATCCGAGTTTTTGCTTATGCGAGGTGAGCTTGGTCCATATTAACTCAGATAATCGGGACTCTACTGTATAAGCTATCGGAAGAGGGTATACGCTAAATGCATGAACATCACTCCCAGAGTATACGCTATGCCTTTATTTGAGAAACAAAGGGTATAAGGAGCTTCTGAATAAAATCTAGAAAGTATACGGCGTATACCCTCCGCTACACCCCTACTCTCATCAAATTTTATTGCCAGTTTGTCGCCATTATTTATAAAGGCACTCTGTTTGAATATGCCGCTGAGCATAATATATGATATTTTTGGTGCACAGACAAATACAAATAAGCCTAGAGTTACACTAGACTATAAATGCTTATGGACAGATCGCTAAATTGATGATTTTCTTAAGTCAAATTGAGATTACTCATATTCTTATTTATTTTGTTAAAGAAAAATGCCCTGATAATAATAATAATAATAATAAGAATAAGAATAATAAAACTTTTTCATTTTGTTAGTATACCGATAGTAATATTCTGTAAGAGTATTCTCTGATACTTTCAAGGCAACCCGATAAAAGTTAAGGGAGATATGATACATTAAGAGAATTAGAATCTTTTAAACAAAACTGTAACGGTAAACTTTTAAACGATTTTCTTTTCGAAACCATCTTTTTGCGAATCGGAAACCAAGACGTCTCGAATACTATTCAGCCCGTTTATTTCACTTTTGTTGTGTATATTCTACATGAAAATAAATATTAGACCTTGAGCAAATTTTCCATTATTTATTACAAAGTGCATCTTTATTTTTATTGAACAAAAACAAGCGTTTTTCATTAAAAATCCAAATGTTAGACTTTGAAGGTCTTCCATTTTCTAAAAATTCTTTTTTTTTTTTCAAATCTTTTAATGCTTTCTTCAGAGATTGAATAATTCTATGAGTGATAGGCCTTTTTTTTTTTTCGAGTAGTTGTTAGCACAAACTCTGAGGCCTGTCACAGATTATAACTAAAGCCTCTCCTATACTATACATACCTTATATATATACCAGGATTCGAAAAATCTACATGGTCAACAAGCATATGCTTGGCAAGTGTCCCGTACTTTGAATACCACTATTTCCGAACACAAATAGTCGCTTTATTTAAGGCTGTTTCCAAATTCAAACTTTCTAACCCTTTTTTTAATGATTTTTTATTCGCAAACGTATAAAATTGGCAGGTTCTCTTATTAAGAAACTGTGTAATTGAACGATTTTTTCCTCTTTTTTTTTATGAAGAAGGAAGATTGTTCAGAAATACTGTCAAAAATGGCGTTTTCAACGGAATTTCGGGGAACAGCGCAAGAAAGGAAAAAATATACTGTCCTGAGACAACAATCGCTTAAAACCGAATTTGTCATTCATTTGTCAGTAAAAGAAAAATGACTGTACGATTACAAACTATTTCAACAATCATGCCTGAAAGTATCATGCTTTTATGATTAAAAATGAGACGGAAAATGTGTCAGATAGTCTTGCGTTGTTGAGTAGAATTCTATCTGTGATTATTGGTTTTGGAGGCTATTTTTCGAAGTTGGTTTTCAATTATATTTTGCATTTTCTAGTTGCTCTACATTTCAGTATACAGTGTGGTGCATATGTTAGCAATAGTTTTTATACAGATATGTCTAAAATAATTCGAATATATTACTGAAATGTCTTAATAGTGATGTTACAAGTTTTTAAAATGAACGACATTTTACTACAGTTTAAAAGTCCTTCTCTGCGTACATATTATTACAGCTTCTTCGCATACATATTATTACGTTGCTGTAAAATTCGTTTTATAAGTGTTTTTGAAAAACTGAATACAATATATTTCCTAATATGGTGGTAGATACTGACAAAGATTTCGTAACTATTTTCTTGAAATGTAGGAAACGATTTCATAATATGTGCGTGGTGCATGATGTTTCTTTCTACTGTATAACTTTTCTATGCGGAATGCGCATTGGAAATTGTTGCATTAAAGAACAGTTTTACATAATGAAAAAGACGGATTAGTTTTACATAATGAAAAAGACGGATTCTAAAAATTTAACTCTATTGAGTTGTTTGTGTTACAGTCCATCTCATGTTCTTTATTGACTTATCTCAGTGTCATGATGTCTACGTATGTAGTATTTTTTATGTTAAAAACAAATCACAGCTGCAAACACAAAGTTGAAACAAAATATATCAGATAATTTGTCCTTGATATTGCTCCAGTCTCGAGTCGGTTCATGGGAACGCTCGTTACTGTTTCAACTTGACATTTAAAAAAAGAACTGCGAAAGATTCTACCGTCTTCGATAAGATTACAATAAAAAAGGTCTTGATTATTGTCTTTGTCCCACGGTAACTTTTTTCAACACTTTCCAACATAGTTGAAAAGTGTTTATGAATTCGTTTTGTCCATCTGTCAGCCGTCTATCTGTCTGTCCATGTTCTAAATTGCATAAATATACTCAGATTGCCATGCAATTGACACGTATGTGTCAATGTGGTTTACTATGACATATTCGGGATTGAAAATGAAGTTTGTTGCGTTTAAAGTTCATTTACACATTTACAGGGACACTCAAAAGAATTCCATTACATTACGTTCTATGGAGAACAATTATCTGCGGTATATTCTAATGATGTTACACTACTCCAAACGTATTTAAATTAATATCTATCACTAAGAAGTACTTCAAGAGACTTACTATAGAATAGGGTGTAAGCAGCATTCATCGTTCATTTACAGTAGGGGTGAACAACCTTTTTAAGAGAAGGGCCACTTACAAAAATTTCTAGGTTACCGAGGGCCACGTCAGTAACAAGGAGAGAGTTCTATTTTGGGCAGGTGATCTCTGGCCTATAATCAGATAAAAAATATGGTTTCAGAGGGTGGAGGGGAATTTTACATCTCTCTGTTCCCCTTACTTTGTCAACATATCTAATTCAGTTGGTAAGGATATATCAACGTTTGTATATAGCAAGGATTATTTCGAAAGAGTGATAATATTCCTTGACTTTATTCGGAGGCGTAAATTTTGTTTTATTAAAAGAGCTAAAAAACAAACTTAGGCATGAAAGTGGCTGTGCCGAAAAAAATTACAGCCGACTTTATGAATGAAGGGGGAAGGAAGAGCCGATCAAAGAAATTTGCGCTTTTTCCTCTCCTGATCAACAAAATTCGCAACTTTTCCCGAAGCTGGTCCCCAAAATTCGCAATTTTTCTGAGCCTGATAGACAAAATTCGCTATCTTTGCGCACCTGAATGACAAAATTCTCTATTTTTCATCTCCTGATTTTTCGTGCCCGACCAAAGAAATTCGTGACTTTTCGGAGCCCGATTGACAAAACTCGCTATTTCTCCGTTGTCCGATCGACGAAATTTGCTATTTTTTCCCTCGGCAAATTGGCGAAAATCGCGATTTTTGCCCGCGATAAATTCAAGAAACACGCGACTTTTCTGCATCTCGCGCCTAATCGTTAAAATTCGCGATTTTTTTCGTACCCGAGCAACTGAATTCGTGATTTTTCCGTAAGCTGATCGACAACACTATCGACGAAATTTGCGATTTTTCCGTGCCGGATCGACGGAATTTGCGATTTTCCCGTACCTAATCGACGAAATTTGCGATCTTTCTGCGTCTGGTCAACGAAATTCGCTATTCTTAACTGACTGATGCGATTTGCAATATTTCCACGCAACAAATTGACGAAATTCGCGATAAACAGTTGAAACACGCGATTTTTCCGCAGCCATTCAACGAAATTTGAGATTTTCTGCATCCGATCGACGAAATTTATGATTTTAAACTAATTTTTCTGCAGCCGATCAACAAAATTTGCAATTTTTCCGCGCATCATCAACAAAATAGACGATTTTTTTCGTGCTCGATCAACACGACTTTTTCCGCACCTGATCAACAAAATTCGCAATTTTTCCGTGCTTGGTCAACAAAATTTTCAGTTTTTCCTTGCCTTATGGACAAAATTCGCGAATTTTTTTGTGTTTGAATCAACCAAATTCACGATTTTTCCACATCCGATCAATGAAATTCGTGATTCTTAGCTGACTGACGAAATTTTCAATTTTTCTCGCGGCAAATTGACCATTTGTTCTTGCGACCTATGGACAAAAATTTAAATTTTTTCCCAGTTTTAAATTGACGAAACTCGCGGGCCACACGTTAACACTTCGTGGGCCACTTTTGGCCCTCGGGCCACAGGTTGTGCATCCCTAATTTACAGGAACACACAAAAAACTTCTGTTACAGTACTGTCTAAGAACAATAATTCTGGAAGTACGTTTGAAGGTGTGGTACGCGTTTTTAAATTAAGCTAATTTTTTGCTTATTACTTGGCGTAGATGATGTGCAGAATTCTATAGATGATGTGCAGGGAAACACAATCCCGAGTAGAATTCCGTTGATTGAGGAAATAGCTGAAAGGGAATTTACAGCTATGCTATGCATTTCCTAACTAAACTAAATTTTCGTACTATGTAATATACATACAAATCTATGGATCAGCATACAGGCCTTCCCAAGCACGAATGCATTCGGATACTTTTCTGATTGTAAATGATAATTGTTGAAATTGAGTTTTAAAATGCTTTATGTGTTTTCCAAATTGTTTGCTTAGATATAATCTTTCATCTTAATAAACGGTGAGGCTACACCTGCAATTTTCATGCCACTAATAGAATCACATAGCGGCCAATTTGTACGATTTTGTTACCTTTAAAATTTAATAAAAAATTTTGCCATATTTAATCGTTGACAATTGAAGAGCTAAGTGGAAGAACATGTTCAGTAACAAAAATTACATTTGAAGAAATTTGATTTGAAAGTTTTTGTTGTCAATTTTGTTGATTTATCTTCTGTTTGAAACCACGCGTTTAAAATATTAACAGGTGTGGTACTAAACTCTATCATAAAAACTTATTCACATTTAATTTTTAAATATTAAAAAATATTAATATTATTTGCATTATTAAATATTAAAATATTAAATATTAATGAATAATGTCTTAAATCTTCAAGGCTAAATAGAACTTTGGTATTTTAGCTTTACCATATGATAGAATACCTGATAACACCTTCGTCCAAAACGTAAAGTAATTTTTAAGAAAATGTAGCATAACATGTTCTTCCAATCAGTTCTTCAATTGTTAGATTTCGGCGATTGAATTAGGTAAAATTTACCGGTAAGTTTTATTGATAAGAAAAAATCTTAGAAATTGGTAGCTATGCAGTAGCTTAATACTGCAGGAAAAAAAAAACTGCAGCAACAGGAAAGATTTTTTAAAAAAAGCCGTTAGAAGCTTACTTTTTAATTTTTAATATATTTTGTTACATTTATTTCTGTAGAAATTACAAAAGGTTTATTTTTCGCAAGTGCCTTAAAATAAATAAACACTGAGAGAAAATGAAGCAGCTGTGCCTTTCAACCTGAATTTGGCGATGTTTTCGAAACCGCATCAAAACACTGCTTCTGAAATTCCAAGAAAAAAGGTCGGAAAAAAACCAAGTTTTCAAAATAATAGCCACTTTCAAGACAATTTTAAAATGAATGTCGTTTTTTTTTTTTTAATGGTGAATATAAACGAAACTAGAATTTTTTGTCAGAACTCCTCGTAGAAGACATCTATACTAATAAGAGAACCCATTGTTCTGTCTGTCTGTGTTTCTGCGATGGCTAGCGAAATTTATGGCCCGTACGAAGCTGAATTTTTTTGTGAAAATAGTCGAAGACCTCTCCTGGTGTACCTGAGTTTCAAAATTTTAAAATTTAATAACTGCCCCCAACGAGCTACGCTCGTTAACCCTGTTCAGACACTCTAACAGCACGCTAATTTGATCGGCTTTAAAAAGATTTCGGAAGATTGAATTACAATTTGAATCTGACAATTAGTAATCTGACGTAATTTTCACCAAACTTTTCTTTCTCTTTTTAATATTCACGTAAAAATACTTTTGTTAGAAATGAAATATTATGATCATCTTAAAATATCAAGTAAATGTCTCGCGCAATTTTTAAATTTAAACTGTTTTGCAATATTATATATTATTTTTTGTTCATTTTGCGTAATAAGTGTAATGTGACGTAAATATGACGTAAATTCTCCTATTTAAGACTTCTAACACATGTTAATGAATTTATTATTTTACAATATTCTTTCTCTTTTAAAATTCACGTGTAAATATAGATTTATGACGTAATTTTCAATGAGTTCCTGCTATTTATATTTTCTGTTTATAATAGTCACGTGTAAAATAAATTTTTAATTTGAAGCAAACATTATTGTTTTGCGCTGTTTATACAGTTGGCAACAGTTTAAATTAATACAATTTTCTAAAATATCTAAAAAATATCTCTCGAAATTCTGAAAATTTGAATTTAAAATAGAAATAAAACCTCAAAAAATGAGTCAAATTAAAAAACTAAATGCAGTCTGCACACCAGGAAATTCTGACGCATAAAATGATCTAAAAATGATTCAATTCCTATGTACAGTTTTTGCTTCTATAAAACTTTTTTAATGGAACGATTTTGTCCAACTTTGGCATTAAATATCTCTTAAAATAATTCTTCGATTTGAAAACTGTCTGCATCAGCGTGTTTATCAAACATTTTTGTATAATACTACCGATTTTCATATTTTTGTATGCAACAGTTTTTTTTAATATTAACGAAGAAAGACCTCCGGTCACAAAAAATTCAAAACCGGCGGCGGCGGTGACAGCGGTAGTTACTTTTTTTTAGAATAGAGAGAAGAGATATAAAATCTAAAAAGTGTACTTACCACTATTTTCGAATAGTAATTTCAACAAATATCTTAAGTTGTTGCTTAAGCCCGCCACACCCTTGACGCCACACCTTGACCCTTGATATCTACGGGTAGGTTGTTTAACGGAAATTCGTTCAGAAACAGTTTTGTTAAGAATAGAGTTCGTCCCCTGGTGGTGGAATGTGGAACTAAAAGATTCGACATTGTTTTTTTTTTTTTTTTTTTTGGTTTTTTTTTTTTTTTTTTTTTTTTTTTTGTAAAATTTCGCAGTTTGTGCGCAGCACGGCCGCTAAACGGTGCTGTAGGCAGCGGGGACCCGGTTTGAGGTTCATTCGGTTCGAGATTGTTTTTAATTTACAATATATTACAGTGAGTACGCAGCACGTCTGCTATACGGTGCCGTAGGCACGGGGGCCCGGTTCGAGGTTCGTTCAGCTCGAAATTGGGTCTTTTTATAAGATTTTGAAGTATAGATTTCAGGTTCATTTAAGAATATTATTACGTGTCCGGGCAATGCCAGGGGACTCGGTATCAAGATAAAAAGCAATACATGCATATGATAAATAAAAAATGTTAAAAGTTCAAAAATCAACTTCATTAACTTTTAGAAAAAGAGATGGAGAATTGAAACAGTTTTTTAACCTTTTTTCGCCAGGGGAGAAATGTCCCCTGACCCCCCCCCCCCCCCCAACATACTCATGTCTTCACATAGTAAAATACAAACACGAAGATGAAACAAAGTATATCAGATAATTTGTAAATGATAATGCTCAAGATTCGGTTCATGGGAACGCTCGTTACTGTTGCAAGTTGACATTTTTTCTTTTAAATTGAGAGATTCGTTCGTCTTCGATAAGATTACAAAAAAAAAAAAAAAACTTCTTGATTATTTTCTTTATCCCACGATAACTTTATTTTCAGTTGTGTCGTCGCCATAACAACCGAAAACCATCTCATAATACAACGGCGTAAATAGATGTATCTTTTGATTAATCTCGAGAAATTTACATCTTTTCTTGTGTTGGATTTTGTCACGTAGGCAATGACATATGACATTCGTTTTAAAAAGTTTCTCACCCAGTTTTAAAAAGATAATGACTTCTGACTGTCTCTCTCTGCCCGTACGTGCTCTAAATTTTCGTAAAATGAATAAGATTTTGCGAAGCTTTAGCACATTTCCATTTGAATAAAAATGAATTATGCAAATTTCTTTGGACATCTTCTTCGAAAAAGGAACAATGAAATCAGAGGAGTTTCTTTGTGCAAGAGAAATTGATAGTGCAATTCCTTCAATGGTTCCTTTAATATAAAGAAGAAAATTATTTAAGGAACAAATTAGAAAAAAAAATTGCACACTGCGTTTTGATTAATAAAATATTTAACAACTATAAGTCCCAGTTGTTATGTATACTAACTAAATATTCTTGCAAGAATGAAAAGAATATAATTCCTTACAATCTATTTATCTATCTATGGGGCTGAACCTATATAACGTTATCAACTTTTTAGTAATTTTCGACCCCCTCCCCCCCTTACGATATCATACGTTATCATCCCTCAAAACCCACCCCCCACCCCCAGTAATGATATCGTTATCAATGTCTAAAATTTCTTTCCATTTTTGGAATTTTGGTCTTTTCTTTGGAGTGATATACATACATGGTTACATTTATTTTTCGTATCCTTTATTAATTCAAAATGAAAAGAAGTCAATAAAATATCACTTTATATATGAAATAACTCTATATCAAAAAACACTTAAAAGAAATAGTTCGTATTTAAAAGTATTTAATAATAGCTTTTTGTTACATAACGCACTCAACAGTAATAACGTCTTCTTGTACTTGCCCCCTTATAAGGGGGCGGGAATAAACAGGATTTCTTATCAATAAAACAGGTGAACAACATTATTTCTCTTTTATTTACTGACAAACACAAGTATCATTTCAAACATACTTCGCATAAGATTTATCGAACAGCGGATTATATATACATACACATATGATAGACGAATAGGAATGCCAAACGTTGGGGTATTCCATAATTTTGGAATTAAATAATTATATAATCATTTAAAGATTTTAATAATAACTTTGTATTCTCATAAAAATATATAACTGACTATAAAAAGATAACATACTATTTTGATGTCAAGACCAAGTTACAAATAAAAAAAGAAAAGTTTGGTTGGATCAAAAATGATAACGATATCAAAAGACTAATCTCCCCTCCCCCTACAGATATCTTACGATACCATGCGCCAGACCCCCCCCTCCCCCCTAATATGATAACGTTATATATACACAGCCCCTATCTATCTATATTATAAAGGAGAAATGTGTCTGTGCGTAATGTTGACGTCATATTACGAATGGCAACAGCAGACGATCAAAATTCGCTTTTACTACAATTTTAAAAAATTTTAAAACTTCTAAGCATCGCACATTTTCAATTTTTACACCGTCAAATAAAGAAAAAAATGTACTTTCAAATACAATTTGTTTAAAAACTATATCGGAATTTTTTTTTAAACTATATCTCCATTTACTCAATTTTTATTGTTTTTAAATTTATTTACAAGCGCAATTTTTTCCCCCAAATCTACCACTATCGCGTGAAGACGATTGCGAAAGTTTAATCCGTTTGCACTTAAATTAATATAAATAGTTCATCATTTGTTTCCAGCTTTTATTCTATAATGAAATTAAAACAAATCAATAACTAAAACAACAAAATATAAATAAAACACAAATTTAAGACATGTAATCGAATTTTGCGCTTAAACAAGTGAAATGAAAGGAATTGAAATGGCTGATTTTAAAAAGCGAAAAAAATGTACTTTCAAATACAATTTGTTTAAAAACTATATCGGAATTTTTTTTTTAACTATATCTCCATTTACTCAATTTTTATTGTTTTTAAATTTATTTACAAGCGCGATTTTTTTCCCCAAATCTACCACTATCGCGTGAAGACGATTGCGAAAGTTTAATCCGTTTGCACTTAAATTAAAATAGTTCATCATTTGTTTCAGCTCATATTCTATAATGAAATTAAAACAAATCAATAACTAAAACAATAAAATATAAATAAAACACAAATTTAAGACATGTAATCGAATTTTGCGCTTAAACAAGTGAAATGAAAGGAATTGAAATGGCTGATTTTAAAAAGCGATCTTTGGCGATTTCTTCGATTGTTAAATCCTGACGCGAGACCAATATGAAAATATCGCTTTTAATACATTTCAAAACTTTATTTGAACGCATTATTGCTGTTTTTCTCATAAATATGAAGTCAGAATAATATTCAATATGTGCTAAATATTTACTAGCTGTAAGGGCTCCCATTGCTTCGTTTTTTGAGAACCAGTATTTTCTATGAGAAAAATTTGTGGTAGATTTTGGCAACAATAGCAACAAAAACGCCTTTTGAGGTAAGTTTCGACGAAAATTACAAAGAAAATTTTTCTTTTCTTTGCAAAAAACGGAACGAGTGGGAGCCTTTCAGTTTTCAGTAGCTGTTAATAGAATACAGTAACCCTTAACATTCGCGAGTTTTGATTATTCGCGAAATAAAAAATGAAGAACATTTCAATATTCGCGAATACTTAACTTGCTTATTCGCGAATTTTGTTTTATAAAGAATATTTTTTTACAAAGTAAACTCGCTTTATTTTACCAATTCCTTAAATTATTTGACACTGGACAGCTGTGTTGTACTTTATAGTCTAAGTTTCGATAATTTCAATTCTTGTATTGAGGCAAAATATGGATCAGTAATTCAGAGATACCCGAAACATGACTCTAAAAATTTTAAAAAATCCTAAATTTTCTAAAATTCAAAATTTTTATTGCAAGTGAAGATTTTTCTGCAAAAATTGTATCGAAAATATTATAGTTTCAACAACAACTTGTTGAGAAAGCAATAGAATGCGATCCTTCACTGGTGAGGAGTCTTAAATTTAAAAGAGAAATCGACACCAAAACTTTTTCTTGCATGGAAATTCATAAATAAAGATGTGTTCTTCCAAACAATCACATATCACGAAATTTTTTCAGCCATCAACTAGCAACTAAACTTTGTACAATATATTTATAATTATTCAAATTTGTTTAAAGCATGTACTTTTTAATGCTTAATAAATATGATTTTAAATTTCAATTATTTTTTTTTCCATTTCAAAAAAAAAAAAAAAAAATCATAAACCCAACCCCCTTTTATGCACGGGCAGATAGTCTCAACATTCCCGATTTTGACATTCGCGGAGGTTTCCGCGAACCTAACCAAAGCCGCCTCAAGACTACAAGCCAAACACGAGGTTTCGTGACGTCAAGACGCGGGGCTTAGATCAGCCGTAAAGAGCACATGTGTTATTTAAAACATATTAATTCTTTCCTCTATATACCAACTTATTATCACAGCATATGGGAAAAAATAAAAACTTAGTTTAAAGACGCTAATTAAGTGCTTTTTAATCAATTTCGATCACTCGAAACCATAATAATAACGATAACACAAAAACAAAATTTATGAAATAATATCATTGTGTCAGTCAAAATGTGCACTTAATTAAAGTTACATTAAAGAAAAATGGTTGGTTAATGAAAAAAAAAATCGAAGTATTAAATTTAATTTAGTGAACAGTTTTCATTATTTATTCTACTTTGAAATTTACAAAAATATCAATCTATTTTCTATATATTCTAAAACAAGACAAGTTGTATGCTATTTTTCAAGTTAGCATTCAAGTTGTATGCTATTTTTATTATTCATTGTGGCTTGAAATTATACAATAAATATCCTATTAAATATTTAGTGATTTGAAACATGCAAAGGAGTATAATAAATTTAATATAAATAAATAGTAAAACTACAGAGTGCATGAAATTAGGTAACAACACAGATAAATTTTTCTTACTGTAAACTTTACTTAGCAGAAGTGGGTAATTTTCACATAAAATCGATTAAATTGAAAAAACCCAAAGCTCTCATAATAAAACAAAACAAGGTCATGAAACAGAAAATTATTATTTTCTTAATTTTTGTATTATTTTAAGATACAAGCAAGGTGCAAGCAATACAGTTTTTAAAAAGTATACTGAAACCTGGTGAGAACAAAAGAAAGAAAGAAAACATTTTCATCAAATGGAATTGAAATATTCCTAACATATATTTATTTTGTTCAGATATTCAAGAATTAAGATTTTGGACTTTGTACTATATATCATTAGAAAACTAATGATTTAAATTTTATTATAACAACTTAGTATTACATTGTTTTCAAAAGAAATTCTTCATACACGTTTTTCTCATAACGAGTCAAGTTGAAATCATTTATTATGGATCAATTGGGGGTATTTTTTTTAGACACCTTATAACATAAATAGAAAAACAAATAAAAGTTTGCAAACAAATACTCCTTTGCAACAAATCCATGATTTTTTCTACTATTATTCTACTAATATTTTTTCATAAAGTTGTGACCATCTTTTTGTGATACCCTGTATACAAATGTAAATAGTACCTGGTACGAAATTTATGCATGCATACAATACGTATGAAGTTTAGCACTAACCACTTATGCATTATTCGCGAATAATTTCTACGGATAGATAAAAGGGGGGGTCCCAGAATGGTGCTTGCTCCGAGGACCTAGATAGACAAAGTCGGGTCCTGACTACACAGAAAAGTAAATTTATAATTATGTAACAATAATTTTATTTATTGTTATTTTTAATTAAACGTTAAAAGTTACATAAAAACACACAAAATTTTTGCGAATTCGGAAGGGGGGGGGGGTGGATAAATTGTTTACAGTCATTGTAAAAATAAAGAGATTCAGACACATCATTCCCATATCTGCAATTGTCATGTATAAGCATGCACTGTGTAACAAATATTATAAAATGAATTTTTATTAAGAGTTTAAGATTAAAAAACACCAATAAATTAGTATATTGATCGGGCTTTAAAAGAAATAAACAAGATAACAATGTTATGCATCCATAAAAATTATGATGAAAGTTTCTAGTACATTTAAATTTTTAAGTATGAAAATATCTATAAAAATACATAAATTTTGGTATCAAATTAAAGCCCAATCAATTCTGCCTACAGAATAATCAGAGTTACTATTCTCACAACCAGTGTTTTCTAATAAAAGTCGATCATTAAAAGTCACTCTAATGAAAGAAAGCAGAACAAATTAAAAAGATAGGAAGGTGTGACAAGTTATAAATTACATAATAATTAAGCTTGTAATTAAGACTTTTGACTGAAAATGTTTTAGCATGATTAGTATCCAAGAAACTCAGTCTGACATTAATTTCAGCTATCTGGTGCCAGTATTTCCGAGTAAATAAAGTCAGAAGTTTTAATCGAAATTATTGAATAGCAAGAAAGGTAAAGTTTAAACTAATAATATTTATGCTGTACTTACTGTATACAAAATTTCATCAGTTTTCAGTGGTAAATTTCTGAGTAGTAATAATTTTAAAGTTTTTTTTTACTAATTTTCTTAAATTAAATGAACTGATTAAAATTTGCACTTGAAAGTTTAACAGTTGAGGTAGAAAAATATGTCACATAGGACATTAAAATTTCAAGTGAATCGGACAAATAGCTTCCAAATTATAAGGCAAAATGTGCTGGCGCCAATAGAAGTTGTCTAGCAGATATTGAAATCAGATTATTTTGACAAATTAATAAAGGCTATAATTAAACAATGAAAACTTTATTAATCAATAACTTTTGAGATAATTCACCTATTCATACAATTCAAGCCCCAATTTTTAGCAAATTACGAGAGACAGGGAATGATGCAAGTCTCGACACGATCTTGTCATTTTTTCCATTTTAAATTATTGCTGTATTTAAATGAAACAGAACTAGATTAATATCTTTTTTTTGAGACACGGAATATTACAACACGATATTTCATTAGGATTTACTAGTTAACTTATTTTAAACAAATTAAAAATAAAATACATAGTGAACAAAAAGAGATAACTAGTACTAATAGTGTATAAATAGTTAATTTGAAAATAAAATTACTTTAAAAAGAATACGTTCTTTGCTTCCGAATAAAAAACACGTTTTATACTCTAATTCTAAACAGCCAGATACAAATGCTCCTCGTTGCCGCCAGCCCCGGACCGTTGCGTCACAAATGAGGGGGAATGAAATTGTGTCTGGCTTGATAGTCTTTAGGCGGCTTTGACCTAACCCACGCGAATGTTAAGGGATTACTGTATTCGGATTCGGGTCGGGTAGGCTCTAGTGTGTGTTAGCTTACTCCTTATTCTACACTGAACAGCCAAAACATTATGACCATCCCTACTTTTTGCAATGAACTCGCCTGGATGACGTGGAGGGCAAGTATTCAGGTAGGAATAGTATTTAACTGCTGCTAGGGAGTCTGAGGAATTATTTTTGCCTATGATTGGAAAGGCTGTTGAACTAAGCGACTTTGATAGAGAGCAGAATTCAATGGCCAGACGGTTCAGAGCGAGTATCTACGAAACTGTACGACTTGTGTGTTGTTCGTGACATATCGTTGTTAATACTTATGCAAAGTGGATGAATGACGGTGAAATCATCAGTAGACGCCACGGCGTTGGACGTCCACCGGTTATCAAAGAAAAAGGACGTCCGAGACTCTCCCTTTTGATAACGCAAAATCCAAGCCAATGAGTGGATCAATTGACATCCCAATACAATACAGGTCATAGTAGAATTGGTTCGGAGCACACAGTTCAGATGACAATGTTGAATATGACACCACGCAGCAAACGTCCCACTCGTGTGCCTCTGTTGACCAAGCATCATAGCCATCTACTCCTACACTACACCCAGGAACATCATAACTTGGCCATGGATTATTGCAAAGAGTTGCCTGATCGGAAGAATCTCGATTCATCCTTCAACACATCGATGAACGTGTCAGGGTACGCCGTCTTCCAGGCGAGTTGTTGCTCCCCCTTATAAAGCAGGTCATACACAGGCCTGTTGTGATGATATTATGCTTTAGGGAACGTTTTCATGGGCGTCTCTGGGACCTGTGGTTGTGGTAGAACTGACCATGATGGCCGCGGACTACCTGAACATCACTGCGAACAAGTTACACCCTTGCATTATATCTGACTTCCCAAATGGAAATGGAGTCCTCGAGAAAGACAACGCTCCATGTCACAGGTCTCAAATTGTGCTGGAGTGGTTCCAGGAACATAATATTGAATTCCAGTTAAGGTCTTGGCCACCTAACTCAGCGGATCTCAATCCGATAGAACAAATTACGGGTGTCATCGAACGGTAGCTCAGAGTTGAAAAACAATTATGACGCAATATCCCGGATTTACGTGGCCGCTGTTTGAACATCTGGAACAATCTGTCTTCGGCTATCTACCAAAGACTTCTGGTATCCATACTAAGGTGGGTTGCATCTGTTTTGCGAGCCAAATGTGGACCAACGCGTTATTAGGTAGGTGGTCATAATGTTTTGGCTCAATCAGTGTATATTGATTTAAACTCTGTAATGGTAACTTGGTTTCAAATTTCCTCAACCAAATTACCTCAAACTTACCTCATCGAATTTCAAAATTATTTTTGTTTGAAAATGTGTGTTAGCAACATAATATTGCCACAACTTTTTGAATCAGTGATTACCAATTTCTTTCAATTAACTAGAAATTTTTAACATTTCTTGACACTAAAAACGGGTTTTACTGTTTTTAGGTCAGAAAACGCTGAAAATTTGTTCATAAAATTCGAAGCACCATACCAGTTTTTTGATGGTAGAAGAATAGATTTTTTACTGTTTTACTTTTAAGATCACAAAGAATTTTTTCCTAAATGTAAGTTCTATGATCCATGGACTGTATAAAAATTCAAATTTCGTATCTTAAAAATATAAATATATGTTATTTTGCGTAAGTGCCTTTTATATAATGAAGAACGACATTGGAAGCATTTTTGCAATTGGATCCATATCTTTAAAACTAACGTTTCAGGGATTAGCTATTGTATAAGAATAGGAAGAAATACCCTATATATTTGATATATAACAAATAAAGCCTTTTCAAAAGGAGAAAAGACTATTATTTTAATAATAACACTAAATGAAATTACGCAATTTAAACAAGCCTCAAACTCGCTGATCAATAATTTCATTTCTAATCGAAACAGCTCTTCCTAAGCATTTTCTCAGTTCGATTATGTAATAATCGATTTTTAAACAAACTTTCAAAAAGAGAACTGATAAAATTCTTAGCATACATCTGAGATACAACAGATATTGACGATTGAAAAAAAAATATTCATAGTATTATTTGCGAACATTCTATGTAAATAGTCCTCAAAATCACAATGTATAGATAATTTTAGTTCTAATAAACAAAGAATATTCAGCAACTCAAGTACACAGTAAATGATTTCGAAACTAAACTTACAGAAAGAAAACTGATAAAATTCTTAACATACATTTGAGATATAGTAGATATCAACTTTCACCTTTCTATGACAACTATTGCAAGCTGATACTAAAATCCACTTAATAGCTGAACACAGAAACTTCACCCAAGCACAGATAACATTCCAAAACGTAATAACGAAAACGTAAGTTTTGATCGCCGTTTCTTGTGCAAGATTAGACGTAGACTGAGACATTATTAAAGAAATTCCCTTTTTCTCTTTAATAAAGAAATTCCTCCTTACATTTAATGTAGTACATCACTGCAATGGCGGATTCAAGGGGGAGGTCACGGGGGTCATGACACTCCCCCCCCCCCCCTTCCTAAATTAAGAAAATTTCTGAAGGACATTTTAAAAATGAAAAATATATTAAATTCCTTCAAATTTACTCCTTTCTAAGCAATGAGAATCTTTCTGACTCTTTAAAGCTCTACTTAAATCCAAAGTAGGTAATTTCTGACACATCCATGAAGTCATTTTCAATCTCAGATGCAACACATTTGCAAAGACACTTATTCAGATCAAATGGGATTGATTAGCATTTTCCATTTTTCGATAAAGGCAAAGAATCTTCCAGAAAATCTTTGTAAAATGTGGGATTCTAAACTGAATTTCAGACCACACAGGCTATTGTTTCCTCATGACGGCATTTTTGTACCAGTCAAGTCCTAAAAATTGGCTTAAAATGCTCAATTTCTTGAATGATTCTTTAAAATTAAGAAAATGAGAAATTCTTCAATTTCTTGGTATCTAAATAAAATGTACAAATTCTATATTTTTATGAATATTAATGCATTTTTTTTTTTTTTTTTTTTTTTTTTGTATTTAAGAATGAAAATGACTTGAAAAAAGTAGCCATTTTGTATATGGAAACAGCCTTCAATATAAAAATTGCTTATTAATAAACGTGATCCCCCCCCCCCTCTAAATAGAGGGCTGGATCCGCCCTTGGATGTCAAGTACACGTATGTATCTTTTGAATGGAAAAAAAAATAATAAAACTTAATACTTCTCTTGTTACAATCATTAGATAATTTGCAAGGGTGCCATTACCTAAACCTGTCGAAAAGTGTCCAAGCCGAATGCAGCTGGCCCATCAGTGATGGCCAACAGCAGGCCAGCATTGGTATGCCATCACATTACTTCAATCCAGCACTTTTCCTGCAGTGCTAGCACCTATCCCGCTGCTATTCCTTTGCCGGCCCTGCACTTTCCCTTGCAAAAATTTCTTAAAGAATTCTATAAAAAAAAAACAAAGTATTATATAATTATGGCTCAGTTTCACCAAGAGTTATAGAAATGTCTAAACTTTCATTGGTTTCCATGTGGTCACCCTCCCAAGTACTAACCGCGCTCGATGCTGCTTGATTTTCGTGATCGGACATGAACAAGTGCTTTCAGCGTACGTTACGACTGCTCGTAGTTTTCAAGCTCTGCATTGCACTATTTCAAGTTTGTTTCTTTTGTAATTTACGTTCCCAATCATTAAACTGGTATAGAAATTATTCTATTGTATAGAAATCCTATGTATTTTATACGCTTTTTTTATTATTGATACTGAACTGCGTAAATTATGAAAACCGAAATCCTTTTGTAACCTAGTAAAACCAGATTTAAGGAGAAAAGAAAAGTGCGTTGAAATAAAGAATTTATTTATTTATTCATTTACTTATTTATTTTGTTGGTGGCAGTGGTGCCATATTTTTTACAGTTTCAAAAAAAAAAAAAATTAGCTTCACAGCTTAAATTGTGTTAAGATATTCATTTCAGATTTGTGTTCAAATACTCAATGTCTTCGATATTCGCAGCGCCACCTAGCGTAAGGGTTCCCAGCACTAATACTGTAAAAGTTCGTGCACTTCCATGTAGTGGTGGGCCAGCGCATGAGATAAAATAGATGCCCACCATAATTTTATCTGATTATTTTCAACAGCAAAGTTGGCTGAAGCTGTCCAGCAGTGGTCATGCAGCGGTAGACCACCAGCCAGCACTTCTCCATCATTGCTAGCACCTATCTTGTTGCTGGCCAGTAATTTTCTCATTGCTGGGCAAAATCAAAAAAGTAAAAAAGGGCAGATGTAGAGATCAATTTCATCTATCCAACACAAAAAAAAAATTATTTAAAAATATTAACATACAAACAAGATATCTTTAAAAATTTCTTCCATGGGATTAGCATTAGCGAGAGAGTCTTTTCAGGTGACTGAAGTAGCCCCTTTTTGAAGCTGACAACGCCGAAACAAAATTTTTGACTTGAGCAAGTTTCTGAAACTCACTTAACCATGAGTTGGTTGGAATTGGAACTCTGCCTTCTGAGCGCCTCTTTCTTATTTGAAACTACAGTAAACTCTGTCTAAGGCGGAATCGATCGGGACTGAGAAAATTGGTTGAAAACTGAAATTCGGAAAGATCTTTTGTCTTTATAGATAAAAGAGGAACGCTATTCAATTTCTTAGTACTGCTATAATACATGCGAATTGGAAGTTTGCGCACACACACACACAAATCGAGAATGAGACTGAATGCTATATTTTTTTAATTTGAGTACAACCTTAAAGTATAATATATTGTACTTTCGAAAATATATATTTCGATAAATGTTCATTCTACTAGAACTATTAACTTTTAAATGCAGTTTTGCATATGAAAAAATGGCATAAGCATAAATTCCTTAAAATTTAAACAGTTTCTGTTCTTTCGAATTAACTTTTTCAAAGTGTTACGGAATTTAACTAACATGCTCGACACTGAGTATTTGACTTATTAGTTTTAAAGTTTAATAAACAAAATGCCTTTCATTTTTAAATCATCTCTTTTTCCACCTTATGCAAAATTTTGATTTCGGTGGGACCTTAAAATCCTTTCCGTTTCCGCGTTAGACAGATTCCGCCTTATGCAGCATGAATTAATGTAATTTTCTATGGGTTCGCCGGGACGTGAAAAATTTTCCGCGGTAGACAGATTTTCGGCTTATACAGAGACCGCCTTAGACAGAATTTACTGTATTCTTAAATTTTGAGTTGAGGTGTACAAATAATTAGCTTTTTGCTTTTTCGAATGATCTTTTGAGTCGTTTATTTATTTAACACGCCGCATAGAATTAAAACAATAATAAATTAAGTATTGTCAGAAGTTATAGTTACAAATTTAACGTAAGCTAAGCCTCTTGAAATGTTTGGTAATGTGCCTAATTCCGAGTTGCCCGGTTCAAAACATTTTAGCTAAGTGACTCAACTTTCATAATCTTAACGCAGTATTGTCGACCCCAGTCCTTTTCACAAACTCATTATTTTTCAGTTTATGCTTACTCAAACACTCACACTTCACCTACACACACTACTCAATTTATTTAAGATTCCTTATTTTAGAAATATATTCAAATGTACCTTTGTTGCGTGTTAACGCTACATGTTACTAAATCATTTTAAATAGGAAAAATGAGTAAGAATTAACATATCTATGAATCTTAAAGGAAAACATCTCTCATGGGAACGGAAGTAAAATATTAAAACTCTACAAATTGATTTGTCTTGGCAAAACTGGTTTTTAAAAAGGTAAACATATTTATAGTCTGAAGACAATATAATTTCTTCTGTATTTGCTTTTGTATTTCTGATCTTTTCGTAGCTTTATTTACAAAGATCAAAACTTGGACAATGATACTTGTCATTTTGATTCTTTAATAACTTGCTTAACTGTCTCTTCTAATATACTCAGGTAAGATAAAATTATCTTTTGGCCCGGCTTAAGTAATTTCCCGTGTTTGTGTGCGGGCCATATATGTTTTCCAATAAAATTTATCTCAACAAGCAGCATTGTTTGTTCTTGAAGTACTTATTAACTTTTTTTAGCCTCCCATTGTTCTGACTGGTTCCAACCGATAAAAAGTAGATGATCTTTCTTATCAACCCCGTAGATTGTTGACTTAGTGAGTAATAATAGGAATACTTTTTGCAGGTATGCAACTGTCAGGTTTCTTGAATCAACATGTTTATCCCGTCAAGACATAAGTCGAGTATTTTTTAAGATAAAAAGAGGTTGACATTTTCAATAACTTCGGATCATAAATCAATGGGCTTTCTCGACATCATTGAGGTGATTGAAATATTAAGTCTGCATGTTGACCTCATCATATCTGCACTTTGAAACTGTGATAACCTCACAACGTTATTTTTAAAGAATACATATCACAAAATACGGAAATTGCAGTCCGCACAGTAAAATTTCTATTTAATGTTATATAATGCAATTTTCTTTTTTACATTCTAAAAAAAATATTCTTAGAAGTATTTTCAAGAGCTATTATATTCATAATAACACAAAAATAAAGCAATTAAAAGACTTAAAATTTCATATTGTCATTTTCCTGGCATGTCACACTGATGTGTGCAAAGTAAAAATCTTTCTGATATCATGTACAAATATCTTTTCTAGTTTTTTTAATTTCTAATTAATAATTATACCGTATATAACACATATATGAGGATAGTAACAAGTTCTGTATTTTACAAATAATTTTTCATAATTAAAATATGATTGTCACTGAAAATGAATGTCATTGTCCTGGCCTGCTCATTTTAGTTCCTTATGAGGTATAAAGATGGCGCTGCAGAGTAATTCTTCTTGTTCTTGACTTGTTCAAGTTAGAAGTAGTAAAATCATTGCTACCAGCAGGATCTTTTAGGTATTTCTTTGAAAATAATGTGTTTAAAGGCTTTGTAAAAATTGAGTAGACTTTTATTATGTCCTTTACCTGGCTTCTATAAATTACTAATAAAACTTAACATTACACTGAATTTGAGGTACCATAGAGGAAACATGTTCCTTTAAACAAAATTAAAATGTTCGATCTAAAAAAAAAAAAAAAAAAAAAAAAAAAACAAGAATGTGAAAAAGGTTTAGAAGGAAAGTCATTATCTTGGCATACATATGCCAAGAAAATGACACATAATTATAATTGCATAAAAATGAACTTAAGCTCTTCAAACTTTAATAATTTCATATATAAATTCCGCTGTTCAACCAACATTTAAAAAAAACATCAGAAGCTTTGAAACGATTTAAATTTTCAAAATTTTTGTTTTCAAAATCTCACATTTTGTGATATTCACCCTTAGAATCAATAGTACAATGATTTTTTTTTTCAAGCTTCGTTATGGCGTCAAAATTAGAAGAAATGGTCCTAATAAATAAGCTGAACATTTACACCATTAAAAAGTTACAATATTAATGTGAAAATAAAATAAATCTCAAGTTTACTAAATACTGTATACAGAATGTTGTAAAGTTAAAAAGTAAACAAACATTAAATTAAAATTATAACAATCGACGTTTCGGCCATCATCTGTGACCATCTTCAGGAAAAAGTTGTTGCATTGCTTTTAAAGTTTTAATGAACCTTTCAGTTTCATTAAGGTTAATTAAGATTCATTAAAACTTTAAAAACAATGTAATACTTCTTTTCTGAAGATGGTCATAGATGTTAACTGAAACGTCGATTGTTATCATTTTAATTTAATATTTGTTTACCTTTTAACTTTACAACATTTTGTATACGCCATTCAGTAAACTTGTGATTTATTTTATTTTCCGGTTAATATTACAAATTATCCTAATCAGAAGATCCGGCGCAACGTCGTGCGGAACCCTGACAAAGCAGTTAGTGGTGCCAAACGTATACTACAATACTGGCCTAATAAAATTTATTTTAAAATTGCACATACCTTAGAATAATATATAATATAAATAATAAAATCTATGAAAAATATCACTACTTTCACTCTTAAAGGGCATAATTATTTTTAATTTTGCAAAATCTTCTATGCTTTACAATATTTTTTCGCTCACGGTTTCTTTCAGGATCTGTACATTCCCCGACAATTGTATCAACTTTGTCTGTAAGAAAAAAAGTTAATACTCACTTTTTTATCATGAAGAAACCTTTAAAAACAAATTTAGAGCAAAAATATTATTATTTTACACAAAGAAAACATTTGCTCGGGAGGCTCGGGGCCCCTAACAAGACCCCAATTGGCACGCCCGTTTGCCGGATGGTTGCACCAACCCTGCGAAGCAGAGACAATTTAACCCTTTATGAACTGAATTATGAATTCGAGAAAATTTTATCTTCTAAAGCATTTTTCGTGAATTGTTTAAACTACATTAGAAGATTTACATAATCATTTAGTAAATTTTAGGAGGAGTTTAGAAGGATTGAAGGATTTAGAAGGATTAATTAAATTCGAATTTATAGGGATTTTGTGCAATATTGATAACCCCACTCAAATCTTTTATTTTAAATCTTTTTCTTAGTATTTTGTAGAATTAGGAAAAATACAAATATAATGGTCTTACAATAGAAATATAGAAATATTTCTTAATTGAAAAATCCCTCCCCCCCTCAACGCCAAGAAAACTGAAAAGATGCAAAGGCAAAAGAAATTATCCTTTTAAAAATATTTTTGATTTCTGTAACCATTAATGCTTTTGGAACAAGATAAAGTAAGGTATTTATAACTCATTCTAAACTGTATTACAACTAATCGATGTCAGTAGATAAAGGGTTAAAGTGTTCTCATCATTCAAGAAAATAGAAGTAGACTTTGCGGTATAAATATTTAAGCAGATGGTAAAAAATATTTTACCGTTCTTTAAAAATTATTTATCATTATTTTATTACAACGAGAAACTTTCAGGGGTTCTCTGTACCACAAGTTCAATAAATAGTTTTAAAAAAATAATAATTTATTGAAAAAAAAATTAAAGTTAATAGTTTAAAATAAAATGCTCACATTGCTACGAAAACACTTTGTTGTGCCAAACTACTTTTAGTGAAATACGCCAGGTGGCTTGCAAAACCTAATTATATCAGTGCAATAAGCTACGAAATAATCCCTGGAAGCCGTTTGTGAAAGCAAACCTCCTATCTAAAAAAAGTTTCATCGTAGGATTTACTGTAAATCAATAAATACAAATTCTAAATTATTGTTCAGTACCTTCCATATTCACAATTAACAACGTTTTCATAGACATTTATTTATAATATTCCGCTACATTAAAATGCTGTGTAAGTTCATATTTATTTTTCTAAAGCACTTGAGATGTCTGCGATATGTCTAAGAAGGCAGAAGCTGCATTATTCTCAATTTCGCCGCAGGTTAATTACGGTATTCTTTTTATTATTATAATTATTATTATGACCACAATTTTTGCCATCGCAGTTTAGTTGAGCATACGACTGTCATCTGAAAACGTGAAAATCAATATTTTTCAACACGTAATTTATTAATAAGTAATTGGATGCGATGCAATAACATTTCGATACTAGTTATATACATATATTACACACTTTATAATGGATGTTGATTCGATACTTTTATATGTATAATGGTGTAGTTATATTTATCAATTCATATTAAATTTATTCATATTCATAAA
The DNA here is from genome assembly GCA_963932465.1 of Maratus speciosus. NCBI lineage: Eukaryota > Metazoa > Arthropoda > Arachnida > Araneae > Salticidae > Maratus > Maratus speciosus. Next base: position 256,719,545 of record OZ010793.1, on the reverse strand, counting down.
TATTTAATAAAGTTAACAATTAACTTGTTTTTAATTTTTAGCCTACTCAGGACAATATCATATTAATTTCTAATAGTATACTATCTTAAATGAAAATAAAATGCATAATGAGTGTATTTGTTATAACTAATGCTATGACAGTATGGATTTTAATTTGATGTTTTTTTCCTCTATCCTTTTTAATCTTGTTTCATTTTGAAATTAATTGGTGTTCAATTGTTTATTTCCCGGTTTTCTGTGTGTGGTAGTCCCAAATTCATATTCTTTAGCTTTTTTATGGCTAATATGAAGATGAAACCACACACTTTATTTGTGGAACTTTAGGCATTTGGGACCTGAAGATTCTGTCTAAGTTCTACAAATATCCATTTTTCTTTTTCTGCTCATTTTATTTATTTATTTATTTTTATGTTTGACGGTAATTTGTATTGATTTTTTAATCGGGGCAAAACTACGTTTTTCATCATTTTTAAGAAAATTGAAAAAAACTGTCTTATTTTTGAAATGGCGTACTGCGCTTGCTATTGAGTGTATAAAAAAGTTGTAAATATAAAAGTTGTAGAGAATTTTGTCCTCTTTAATATTACAATTGACAAATAATATGCTACGGCAACGAGTCTCGAGATATTTAAATAAAATAAAATAAAATAAAATAAAGTCTCAAAATTTTGTTGCTTTTTGGCCACAGAAAATTTAGCCTTAAATATTTTTGTTAGAAAACTTGGTTTTTCCATGTTGGCATCATTATAAACAATTTTTAAAAAATCTTTTACCCGACCTTTTGCAAGGTAAAATGTACATTTCCCCTGGACTACAGTTAGTTACAGTATGAACGTAGCGCCTAATTTATAGTAAAACCAAACGGGTATGCGCTATATGATGAGAATGTGAGATAGAGCGCTTCCTCATGGCAAACTACAGCGTTAGCATTACTATTTCGAAAATGGGGCGAAATACTGGATAAAAGTCAATTACAAAGTTGTAGACCATCCCTAAATTAGTATTAAGTGATGTATAACAGGAAAAAATAATTTTATTGGAATCACTGAAATGTAATGTTTTAAAATATTCAATCGTCTGCTTAAATATGCCAGTAATTGCATAAAAATGTGGTGCCTTATAAAATAGAGCCCCATTTACTAATAACCTTAAGACATGTAAAAAAGTGCAGTTTATTTTAATAAGAAAAATCCAGTTAAGTATGCCCAATGTATCTATTTACCAACGTCTGCAATGCATTCTGCATGTGTCCCGATGGTGAAACACTGAGCATATTTAAATCGATTTTATCCTTCTATATATAAAAAAAGTTTTGATTTGGAAATGAACCAATGACAATCTGCGTAGATATTCCGGGTAGATCCACATCCAATTTGAATTCTTAAGCATGGCCTTTCATCGTTAATATTAAAGAAACTGTTGCATACAAAAATATGAAAATCGGCGGTATTATAGAGAAATGTTTGCTAAACACGCTGATGCAGACAGTTTTCAAATCGAAGAATTATTTTAAGAGATATTTAATGCTAAAGTTAGACAAAATTGTTCCATTAGAAAAGTTTTATTGGAGCAAAAACTATACGAGAATTTAATCATCTTTAGATCATTTTATACGTTATAAGTTCCCGGTGTGCAGATTGTATATATTTTTCTTATTTGACTCATTTTTTGAGGTTTTATTTCAATTTTAAATTCAAATTTTCAGCATTTCGAGAGATATTTTTTACAAATTTTAGAAAATGTTATTAATTTAAACTGTTGCCAGTTGTATAAACAGCGCAAACAATTATGTTTACTTCAAATTAAAAATTTATTTTACACGTGACTATTATAAACAGAAAATATAAAAAGCAGGAACTCATTGAAAATTACGTCATAAAAATTATAATTACATGTGGATTTTAAAAGAGACAGAATATTGTAAAATAATAAATTCATAAACATGCGTTAGAAGTCTTAAATAGGAGAATTTACGTCACATTTACGCCACATTACACTTATTATATAAAATGAACAAAAAATAATATTGCTAAACAGTTTAAATTTAAAAATTGCTCGAGACATTTATTTAATATTTTAAGATGATCATAATATTTCATTTCTAGCAAAAGCATTTTTACGTGAATATTAAAAAGAAAAAGAAAAGTTTGGTAAAATCACGTCAGATTATATTTCTCAGATTCAAATTATAATTCAATCTTCCGAAATCTTTTTAAAGCCGATCAAATTATCGTGCTGTTAGAGTCTGCGGTGTCTGAACGGGGGTTGACGAGCGTAGCTCGTAGGGGGCAGAGCCCCCTAGTTATTTAAAAAACAAAACAAAAAGAAACACTATACTATACATTCACATCTTAATATTGTCACTAGATTTTCATCTGTCTTATAATGAAGCACTTAAAAAAAAAAAAAATTAGTGGCGTTTTTAAGTTGGAGATTGAATATAAAAAAATCTATTTCAGTGTTTTTAATAAAATATTTTTACAAGTAAGACGTCAGTTCATACCTAAATCCAGGAGGTCCTAAAACTTTGTAAATGACTTTTTCCCGGGATTTCGATATGCAGACGTCATGTTCATGTCTATACCTAACCCAGTTCAAAAATTATGCGAGGCGCAACGAAGTTAAGGGAACACCCTATATATAATGCATGAATGATGTATATATATTTTTTTAAACATCAGTTCTCTCCGTCTTTTGCACCAATGTCAAAATATAAATTGCCAGCATTAAAGTCTATTCTATTTTCATCTGGTTTTTAAACTAAACTTAGATTAATTTATTGACGAATTTCGAATATATATGGGGCATTCTCACAATCTTTTGACTTTTATGTCCCTGAATAATAATTTTTATTTTAGTACATATTCTTGTGGGTTTTTTTTATTTCATATACTGGAAAACATCCCATTTCATGATTGCATAACAATATTAACGAGATAAATAAGTTTTGGACGATGTTGGGGGTGCAAATACGAGGAAAACTCCTATACCGTCCCGTGTAACTGATGCTGTTTTATAAGTTTGGAACTGCCTGTATAAAATTGTTTTAATGAAAGTAATTCGATGTGATTTTTTCCGAAACTGGGACAATTGTTTTATATAAATATGTAACAAAAAATTAACCTGCACATATTTTTACGGTTGATATTATTTTTTGAACTCTGTCCCTTGGTTTTAGATTCCGTACCACTCCTCTTGTTAAACTTATACAAAAAATCACTTCAGATGCAGCCACATAATTTTTTTCAAGCTTTTTCTCATGAAGAAGTATGCTAGAGATAGAATGTATAAAATTCTTTGACAGAAAATTTACTGCAGCATTTAAATATCAATTTCAAGCATCGTGACTTTATTGGTAGTCTTACCGTCCCAAAGGTTTATTCCTGCACTTTTCGAGGTAAAACATTTTTTTTAATCCTTAATGTAAATAACAGTTTCTAAAAATCAATGAACATTGTGGCTATCACTTAGTCTTAACATGACTTGCCTAAAAATAGTGATAATTTTCCTTACCGCCCCATCCTAACAATCCCTTTTTTCCGATACCATCACCCTTTTTTTCCCTTCCGTCCCTAACACCCCTTTAAGACAATGTTAAACCAAAATTTTGTACTAAAAATACTATATTGTTATTATTTCTTATTTGAATGTCCTGTGGGTATTATGCAAATTCCTTATAAGTAGAAATTTAGAAGAAAATAGAAAGTTATAGTGGTAAAATTAAAATGGTAAGGAAAATTAAACTCGTAAGTTTAATTTAAACCTCAGTTAAATAAAAAAATTTTCGCTGCTGACCATTTTTTCTTTATTTTGAATCATTAAGGCATTCGTCTATCAGATTAACCCTCTAATGCATGATTTTTTAGTTTTTCTTAAAAATATATATATTTGCTTCCTTGACGGCCATAAATTACGGAAAAAATATTGAAAAAATTTTCACTCTTATATTTTTTAGTATTTTGAAGTTTTTTAAATTGTTGCCAAATGGCAACACCATGCATTAACCCAAAAAAATTTTCTTGAACTTTGCCAACTAGCAACACCGTGCTGTTTTATTTCAGTTTTTTTTTTGTAAATTATAAGATTTTAAATGCATATAATACTTTACATACACTTAGAAAAATAAAATTATATATATATATATATATATATATGTGTGTGTGTATGTATGCATATACGCATATATATACATATACTATATATATAATATTTTTAAATCAAAATTTAACTTACCAGTCATATAACAATATTAACCAAAATTCTAAATAAAGACGGCATGTAATAATATTATGCATTAATTGTTATCCATCAACAAAATAATAATGGTACAAATTATAAATTCTAAGATATTAAATGAACATATGAAGTTAGATGCTGCAATAGAATCATTTTTTATTTATAAATGAATAAGAAGATATGCTGTACTGATGCAGAACACAATAGAAATATTGTAAAAAAATATAATTAAATAAATACATAATAAAATGTGGAAAAACAGCCATATTTATCCTGTATTTTAAACCAGTTGAAATCATTTAAAATTTAAAAACCAAAATGGGCTTATAAAGTGTAATATCACATGCAAAATACAATGAAAAAAATCATAGGCTAATAAAATACACTCTATAAATATACGGGCAATGCAGCAGAATATTATAGGATTTTTTATCAATAATATTTATCAAAGTTATAAATTGTAACCAATGGAACATTTATTGTTTTTGTATTTTGCTAGAGGTACCGAACAACACTTATTGCATTTTATTCTAGTGTAACCTATACAGCCCAGAACTTTACACCGTTGTTTTTTATCTAAGTGTTGTGGCCAGTGATCAATTTTATCCTTCTTGACATTTTTAGAAGTTTCATAAAATTGAAAACAATGGACTGCTAAGTTGTTACTATAAAATTTTAATCATTGGCTTTTTTGATGATGTAACTGGTATACCTTCAGGGGGGGGCATGGACGCGGAAGCACAAGGGAAGGAGAATAGAGCCTCTTTAAATCTGAAAAAGAAATATTTTGGCCATTTTTTTATCATTTGGCTCCCATTTAACAAAAAACCTATATCTGCCATTAGGGGGGGGGGGGGGACCCTCAAATCGAGAGTCCCGGGGCAGCTGACCGCACCGCATGCTTCTGCATTAACCAGGTCCTGGTTTTATAGTAAACCGAGAAGATTTTGTATTTAATAAGAGTCGTTTATAAAGTTAGGGTAATATATGGTGATAAAAGTGAACAAAAATTAAATACCATACGAACCAGTTGTGAAACAAACAATGCTCAAAATGTTTACAAAAGCGGAACTCAATTCATGGTGTTGCCAAATGGCAACAAATGTATATTCATGTGCATGCAATTTTTGCTCCAATAAACATTACTGAAAATTATTTAAAATAACTTTTAAAAGTATATTCTTTTCAGAAATATTTTTTTCAAATGAAATTTTGCATGTTAAATATTTCTTATATGAGTTAGAAATCCAACTATGGCTAGGAAAATGGAAGGTATCAAAAGTTGCTTTTTATTTGTAATTTATAAACAACTAATGCCAACTATGATACTTTTTATGAACTAAACCTAAATATAGGACCAACATGAATACGAAGCATAAAATTGTCAAGAGACAACAGTAAATAAACAATAAAGAGGGAAAATTTAATAATTAAAATTTAATGTTGCCAATTGGCAACAGTATGCGCTAGAGGGTTAAAATGTTATTTTAGCAAGTTTATTTTCACCAGATTTTTATTCCCGAAAGTCAAAATATTGTGAGAATGCTTCATATATATATATAATTTTTCCTTAAATTCAACATTTCTTAAATCAAGCAGTTCAGGTGGCACGCTAAATTATTTTTGAAATGTTGGCACTTATTTATGTTTCGATATTTTTAAGTAATATTCACTATTATCCTCAATCGTTGGCTTTAGATACGTAGTTCCAATTGCTAAAATGTTTCTAATGTTCTTCATCATATGAAAATGCATTTACGCCAAACCTACCTGCTGTTTGTCCAAGACCAATGTCAGACTGGCGTCTTTTTTGCTGCATTTTTACTTAAGTATTATCCATTCACAATGCTAGCATTTATTGTTATTAGTTACGAAATTTTTTTTATATATATACGATCGCTGGGTCTTATAAGTTATATTTAGAAAAACTGTCTCCATGCTTTAACAAGTAAAGCAATAAAACTTTCATTTTTTGTCACTTTGGATTTTATGAATGTCCAGACTAAGAAAAATACTAATTTTTATTATTTAATTATTTATATGCATTGTACGACGTTTATACCACACCGTATTTCCATTATAACATATTTTGAATTGCAATTTTATATATATATATATATATATATATATATAAATATTTCGTGGTATCATTTTGTACGTTTCTAGCAGAATGGCCTATTAACAGGGATATATAACTGTATTACTGTAATACTTATGTAATCTGAATATTTTATTGAAGCCAAATCATGTTAAATGAACTATATAACAAAACCTTGCCTAAAAATGCATTACACTGTTTACAATGACACTGTTTACTTAATTCATTTTACATTAGCTTATTTTCGAATGTTTAACTAATTTTTTTAATTAAATACGAAAACAGCCATTGTATCTTTTAACAGCAGCAGATATGGTCTTAAAAATTCCCAATCCAAGAAAAACGAATGGAAACCCGTTTACAGAGAGATCGCTACTGTTTAATTTTAATTCAATATTTTTAAAGCCAATCAAATTAGCGTGCTTTTTGGATTTTGGTGTGCCTGAACGGGGGTTGGCGAGCGTAGCTCGTAGGGGGGCGGAGCCCCCTAGTGGCATAAAAATTTGTTTTTAGGCTCCTCGAAGGGTGTCGAGTTCATCAGAATTGTGTACGGCTATTGAAAACAAGTCAGAAATGGCTCGTCAAACGTGGCCAATGAGGTGCGTTCGTACTACAACTCGTTTTTTTCTACAAAATTTAAGAAGACTGGAAAATGGCGAAAAAATTTATTTTTCATTATTATTATTTTTATAATGTGCGAACCTTTAACAATGTCGTACAGTTTGTCCGGAAGAAAAAGTCTTAAAATTACGGTCGTAGTAGACAGAAACGTTGAGCCGCATAGACTTATGGCGTTACCTGCGAAAGGAAAATTATAAGCTCAATTATCTCGAAACACTGTTTCTCAGCGGTTTTTCTACGATAGCTTTTGAAGAAGTTAATGAATTTACACGCTTCTTTAAAAATACTAACAATAATAATAAAGGAAATTAAATTCTCTGCAAACTGTACTTAAAAAAGAAACAAATATAAACATTTTTCTTTTCAAGTTACAACAAAAAATGTGATACATTTTTATGGATTTAAAATTTTTTAGTTTTTTTTTTTTTTTTTTTTTTTTTTTACAAATTTCTTTTTGTTTGAGGCACAATCGCGAAAAGGTAAATAGCAGTATAAAGAAGAAAAAAATAATTCAAAAATACGGATCTTGGACTTCGAAATCGTGGCAAAAATAATTTTGTAAGATGATTTTGCCGTACAATAACAAAACTTTTGTTATTGTTTATTTATTTATTTACTTATTTAACACAGATTTTTTATTTCTATAAAACATAAACAAATAAATACAAAAAGAAGTGATAATCTAAATTGTAATTGCTGTAATTGTAATCTAATTGGCTTTGCAATCAGTTAATTTAGTCACATAAAACCTTTCTGGTACCCTTAATCCCAAAAAATCTGCATTGGAAAAACAACCTTTAAATAAATAACTAAATGGAAACAAATGTAAGTTCCATCTTATTCAATATAGTGGACTCTTGTCAATTACTCTGCTCAACAAACACAACACGTTTTGACACATTTACAAATTCATTTTTTAACGGAAAGATATAAAATTGGAAGGCTTTAGTAACGAAGCGATTTCGAATCGAACTGTGTTTTCCATTTTTTTTATAAATAAATTACCCTTTGAGTTATAAGCGATTTTGATTACACGACAAAGACGTTTTTCACCATTTCTTCAGTGGTTATTCTTCTTTCGCGCGGAAATTCGGTTCAAAACGGCCACTTTGGCACTATTTTCTGAGAGGTCTATTGCGTTTGCATAAAAACGGAAACAACAGTTCGATTACATAGTTTCTGAACTACAACACGAGCTAGTTTCATGCATTTCAGAACAAAAATAAATTAAAACTTGTGTCCCAAAGTTGCCCTTTTGGATTTGAGAACAGCCATGAGATGAAACATATCTCTAGTTAATGAGGATATTTTCGTATTCCTTTCATTTTCTAATTGCAATTAATGATGAAGGTCACTACTTAAAACGGATAATGCGGGCAATTTTTCACAAATTGACCGAGCAGGATCAGAACTTGTTTTGTATACACTATATGGCCAAAGGTGACCGGTCACTTGCGATTTTATACGTTTTCTTAAATATCTAGGAAAATACATGAGAAATTAACCTGAAACTGCAGGTGTGTAAACAGTATAGTATAGGTCATATATTTCCGCGAAGATTTTTTCCCGAAACCCCATAGGGGACCGTCAACAAATTGAAAAAGAACGAATATCTTTTGGATAACCCTGTAAAAACTAATGTAGCAAAAGCGTTCAAACTCGAGATTATTAATAAGTGGTTTATTATAATATATTGTGTTCCTTTTTATGAGGATAGCATGTATACTTATAGAGAAATTAAGGTTTTTATAAAAACAGTCCCAAATTTCGAGAAGTTTTTTGTTTATAATTGGGAGGGTTCTTAATATAAGAAAAAGTTCTTTTCAGAAAATATGACGAACAACATTGTACACAATATTCTGCAATCAGAATTAAAAAATATTAAAAATTGGAGAAAATGAGCAGGTTTACTAAATAATGACTCACTGTGCATGCTCGAGCGTAATCAAAATATAATTTGCATAATGTGTTAGCTAAATGTATAGAGCAACATTTGTGAAAGTCTCAAAAGCAAAATTTGAAAAGTCTGATAATAATCGTTTATAGAATAAGCTCAAAATCCATTATTCCTAAAAGGAAGCAAAAAGATGAGGGGTTGTATCCATATATCCATTGATTAGTGTCAATATAGCATACACAATATTGCACGTACTACTGCATTTGGATACAGCCCCTCATCTTTTTGCTTCCTTTTAGGAATAGCGGATTTTGAGCTTATTCTATAAACGATTATTATCAGACTTTTCAAACTATGTTTTTGAGACTTTCACTAAAGTTGCTCTATACATTTAGCAACACATTATTTAAATTATATTTTGATTACGTTCGAGCATGCGCAGTAAATCATTATTTAGTAAACCTGCTCATTTTTCATACAATTTTTATTATTTTTTCATTCTGATTGCAGGATATTCTGTACAATGTTGTTTGTCATATTTCTGAAAAGAACTTTTTTTTATATTAAGAACTCTGCAAATTACAAGCAAAAAACTTGGCGAAATTTGGGACTGCTTTTATAAAAACCTTAATTTCTCTACGAGTATACATGCTAGCCTCATAAAAATGAACACAATATATTACAATAAGCCACTTATTAATAATCTCGAGTTTGAACACTTTTGCTACATTAGTTTTTACAGGGTTATCTACAAGATAATCGTTCTTTTTCAATATGTTGACGGTCCTCTATGGGGTTTCGGCAAAAAAATCTTCGCCAAAACATATGACTTATACCAATCTATTTACACACCTGCAGTTTCAGGTTAATTGCTCATGTATTTTTCTAGATATTTGACAAAACGTGTAAAATTGCAAGTGACCGGTCACCTTTGGCCATATAGTGTATTACGGGGTGTTTCTAAATGAATATCGGGGTTTTAACGCTTGGTAGTATTTATTACATAAAACTTAAAATTATAATTAATGCATAAAATGAAAGAGCAACTCAAGCAGTTTTACCTACAAGCTAACCCGATCTGACGTCATGTGATTTCTACCGCGGGGGTTCATAAAGGATCGTGTGTATGTGCCTCCACTACCAGCTGACCATTGCAGTTTCAACAATGTCCCCACAAACACTAATCAATGGGAAGAACTGAGCTATCGACTTGATGTGTGCCATGTGACGAAAGGTGCACATTCAACACTTGTAAGCTTGTAGGTAAAACTGTTCGAGTTTCTCTTTCATTTTATGTATTAATTATAATTTTAAGTTTTATGTAATAAATACTACCAAGCGTTAAAACCCCGATATTCATTTAGAAACACCCCGTATTTCCTCAAAAGCAACTTTGGTGTAACTTTAGTCATTGAGAAATCAAAAAAACTGTCAGTGCCAGTAATGAAGGTGGAAAAAATCCCCAAAAACGTAAAAGGTTCAAGCTGGTCGCCGATATTACCAATAAAAATATGATGCAATAGAGCGAAATTCGGAGTTTTTCGTAAAACTGGAAAATGATGATTTAAATGAAAAGGATCATTTGTTCAACTATTTTAAAAGGAAAGTTCTAGATTTCTTTAAAAAAAAAAAGTTGAATTATATAAGTACGTCAATTTATTTACATATTTGGTTGCCGTGAGTATTTTTTTTCTTTTATATAAAAATTGTTTTATCAACTTTCGTTTTTATTAAAATTATTTAATTAAAGAAACAGTTTTTTTATTAGCATACTATTGGTCACCTATTTAATTTCTGTCAAAAATTTAATTATATTTTACACCATTCAAATGTTTTGATCATTCAGTGCAGATTTCGGTCAATTGTAGACGAAAAATGGCCACCACTGGAAGTACACGCTAACGGGAGTTCCCTGTATTAAAAACCATCGAAATCAAGGCAACACAAAAAAAGGAACATTCAACAGAGGGGAATAGCGCATTGATTTTATGTCCCCTTTATCCGGATATCTTATTCTGTCTTTTTATCGATTTATCTAGCATTTTATTTTTCTAAAAGGTTCTTCTTTGTGTCATCGGGCAGAGTTTTTAGATTTTTTTTTTTTTTTTTTTGTAGAGAACGTATCTTTTTGAATTTGGCTTTAGCATTCATCATTTAGAATACACGCAGCCAGTATTGATAAGATTTTACGATTTTATTTTCTGATTTTACTTTTTTCTTCTATGAATGCATTTTTAATAACTTTATTGAAGTCTTACAGCTGGTTTTATTTAATATATTTCATTGATTAAAACATTATTTTCTGAAAGTTAATCTAACGAAATTTTCATATTAGATTTCAGGCGTTTAAAACCAATTAATTTCGAATCACGCATTTCTCTTTTAAAACTACAGGTTTCACAAAATGTGTTTGTTTAATTCGACTAACCACATTTTAGAATGGCAAAATAATAATTGCTAAAGACAATCTAAACATTTTATCCTTCTTTTTTTCTATGCTACTTTGCTAATTTATTTTAAAAAGAAAGAAAAGCATATATTTAAACCGTTCTCCATTTACTTATTTATATAGTTTTAAAAACTCAAAGATTTTTCGAACGATAATTTTTAAATAATTAAAGAAAAGTATCGCTATAACATGAAGATAAGGAGATTAAATATTGCTTTTTAATAAGTAATATTTTTGAAAATATTTTTGTTAATAATCAATAAAACATAAAAGCCCTTTTTCTACCTTTTTCTACTTTTTTCTTTTCTATCGGCCATATTTATGTTATAACTTTTAGTATGTTTAATATTAATGACTTATACACCCCCACACGCATATATATATATATGATGTATGCATGTATGTATATATGTACGTTTTATCGCATATCATATACAGTAGAGCCTCGATTATCCGAAGAAATTGGGACCGATCATCTTTCGGAAAATCGAAATTTTCGGATAATCGAGAATGCTTCAATTTTAAGATTAAGAGTAAATATGTGCAATATTTCTTATGATGGTAACAAGTGCTTAATAAAAATAAATCAATAGCAAAATAGAAACAAGAATAAATTACCTGAATTTTAATTTTGAAATTAAGTATTTTACATATTTCACAAGGGTTTGAAACAAAGTCTTTTTTGTTGCAGTTTCGATTGCCTTTGCTTTGCAGCTCTATCACGAAGTTTTTTTAATACTATTGGTTCACCAGTATCACAGTCTTTCTGCTGCTTTCTACGTAAAAATTTTATATTTTTGCGGCATCTCTCTTCATAACACTAACCGCTGCCATAACCAATGCCGTATTCTTGAGCTTATTTTGTCATACTCTCACCCGATTCTTACATGATTTATGATTTGAATTTTTTCTTCTGTACTTAAAGTAATGCGCGGTTTTTTTGTACACATAATAAAAATGAAAATGTTTACTCTAGTAAAAATCTCGTACGGAAGCGCAAGTTAAGTTCAAAGAAATTCTAAAAAAGGGGGATCCAAAATATTTATCTGTACTCGTAAGTTCGGAAAGGACTGCTTGCATACGAGGAATGTGATAATAATTAAAGAAAAAAAAGCTTTAAAAATGGATTTTGGTTAAAAGAGTTGCGGATAAAAGAGGTTCTACTGTATTATCAAATCTCTTATTAAAGAGTTAAGGGATCAGTGATCATTGCTGGTCACTCTAACGTGATCTTCGATTGCATATAATTTTCGACTGTGTTATTTTATACTGATGACGGCATCTAAACGGCGAATTATTCATTCAGTCATACACCAATCTACCCAGAACCTGCCAAATCACCATATATATATATATAATATACACATTAGATTGTCCACTAACAACATCATAAAGAATTTTTTTAAATAAAAAATATCAATTATGCATTCAAATAAAGTTTTGAAATTTATTAAAAACGTCACTTTCATGTTAGGCGCATGCCATGAGTTAATAACTGAAGAAGTCGCTAAAATTTCTCTACTTACAGCGGCGTATTTTATTCTGATAATTTCAGTGCTTTAAGTGCATAGTTCTATTGCATTTCAGTTAAATTTGTGTTTTATTTATACTATTTTATTTATTCATTAATGACGTTTTAATTTGATTATGGAATATTAACAGGAAACAAATGTTGAACTATTTACATTTTTTTTAAGTGCAAACGGGTTAATATTTCGTAATCGGGCTGCACAATATGGAGATACATTTTTTTTATTATTATTATGCTTGAAAATTATTTTTTTAAACCGTCAAAAATCAGTAAACTGAGATACAGTTTTCAAACAAAATGTATTTGAAAGAACCTTTATTTAACTATTCGACTGTGTAAAAGTTGAAATTGTTCTCAAATTCAAAAAGGCAACTTTATGGTACATTTTTAATTCATTTTTCTTCTGAAACTCATGATATTGGTATGTGTTGTTGTTCAGATCAATCGAAAGACTTTTTTTTTTTTGTAAACCCAAAAGATTTTTCAGAAAATATTTTAAAAGTTGGCATTTTGAACTGAATTCCCGGATGAAAGGAGAAAAGCCAGCCAGAGAAAGGAGAAAAATATGTTGTCACCTGACCAAAATCGATAAGTAATTTATTTATTAAAAAATGGAAAACTCATTTCGATTTCAAATCGCTTCAATAGTGAGGTCTGTCAATTTTATTGCCTTTACGTTAAAAAATGAGTCAGAAAATAATGTGTCAGAACTTTAAAAAGTGCAGTAAAAGCGAAATTTCTGGGACAGGTGATGCCACCATCAGTATAATGTCAGTGTTATTCACGGACATTTTTTTTTTTTTTTTACTTTATAATATAGATATTTACTCACATTACTTTGTCGAATATATAACGAGCTTAAGGGAAACTTGGTACCCCTTATTTTGCTAAAAATGATAAAACCATGAATTTTACAATTTTTGCCTTCATTTAAATTTAGACATTTACAGTATATTCCGAAGAAGTGTCAGGAAAATCCGATAATTAAAAATATGTTAATTTTTATTGTTATTATTATTATTATTATTGCACCCATTTTCCTTCAAATCATTCAGAGTTGAAATCTTAAATTTATTTTTTAAAGTTTTTTTTTGTTTCAGTAAATGAATAATTTCTAAATGTCAAATTTTCAGCAAATGTTTTTCAATTGACTCGTTTTGTTAGACGATCCTTAAGGTGTAATTTATAAAAAAAAAAAATTAAGGATCCAATTTTCTCTTATATAAATACAGTTTATATATTAAAAATAAAATGTTAAGTAAATGATAATTTTTACTGTATTTTTACCTATGTCGTGAAATTTTATTTATTTTTCTTAACTGGAAACTTTTTACTGGAAATTTGGTCTTTGAAGTTATAGAGTATATTTGTAAAAAAGAAAAAAAAAAGTAGGAAAAAATGTTGCAAAAAGTTAAAAATTGTATGAAGAGTGTTTTTAAAATGTTCTCAATTTTTTTTTTTTACAAAATTAAAATTTTTCAATTTTTAGCCTAAAAATTGCATTTTTTCTTGATAAAATCCATTTCATCATAAAGCCATTTAATAGTAAATCAAAAAGATACTATAAAATACTCAAATTAAAAAAAAAATGTCCAAAGGGTACTAAATACCCTTAATCACATGGCATATCTTCTCGTTACGCAACATAAACAAACTCAAACAGTCACTAGCCTTATAGGTCACTTCTTAAATTATTTTTAATTATTTTTAAACATATTAACCCTTATGCACATTAGCTTGGTTTAAAAGGATTGCTTTAAAATCTAAAAGAAATTGCACTTGAACCAAAAGTAGACTATAATAAATGTGGCATTTTGATCATATGTTAAAAGAAAAATTTTACTTGAGTTTATTAACTATTTGTGTATGCAAAATTTGGTACTTGTTAGTTATCCCGTCGACCAAATTACTGTCGCCAAATTGTATGATTAAATGCCAATAATGGTTGATCGTAAATATCACATTCACTTGACAACACATGTTTAGGTCATCAAGTTATTTTTATTTCGACGTTTTATTTGTATTTTTATAAATGTTACACTAATTTATTTGTCCTTCCGTTATTTAAAATGAAAAATATGTCAATTTGTATAATTTGACGAATGGTTCGGCGATTTATATAATTTGGCGAAATTGGCCGACGGGATAACTAACAAGTACCCAAAATTTTATAACCTGTATAAAAGGTCTTCCAAATCCTAAAAATGACTAAAAATGTTCCTGCAATTCACTGATTAAATCAATATACTACTATAAAATGATGCCATTTAAGGAATAATAAACCTACATGCCTTATGCATATTGTGTGAGATTTTAAATTTCGCTAATCAGCTGTTACAACTGAGCCGAAATCATTTTCTATATTTGCTTTTAATATCGCTTTAATCTATGGACAGCTTGAATTTATTCTTTGAATGAACTGGAGCAATCCAGTTCGAACAAGAAATGACCTCGAAGTTTTTAATACAAACCCACATTTTTCTAATCCGATATTACCAAATACGTACATTTATCATCTTTTCCAGGTGCTTCCGTTCCCCCACAATATTTCTCGTTTCCAGGGGCGACAGGAATGTTACGTCACCTATCGATGATTGTCTCGCCCCCGCGATAACAACGCCACGGACAAAATTAGTCTAAATTTAGAATACAGAAGTATTTTTCCTTCGAAGTTTATTTCAGAGAAATTTCTAGTAGCATTTAATATCCGAGAAATTTAAGTTATTTATACACTTATAAGATCAGCTGTTTAATTTTGATTCGAATAATTTCATATTCGATGTCTGGATGAATTTTAATTACATTTTTAATACACTCGATTATTGCATAGTACAAATCTTCTTTAATTAGTTTTGTTCTCTATTCTTCAGTTATTGTAAGCAAAAGATAAAATTTTAAGATAATTTTTTTATACAGTGAAGCCCCGATTATCCGCGAGCGGGTGATCCGCGGTGCGGTTTATCCGCGAAGCGATTTATTATTTTTTTTTATTATTATTATTATCATTCAAACCAACAGCAACGAAAATACAAAAAGCCATATTAATAAATATAAACAGAAAAATTCATGTATTCGAAAGTAATAGAAAAATATTTCTAGATTCGGTTGCCATGTTTAAAATGTCAGATATAAGGTCTTAATATCGTTTGTTGATTTTATTGACAAAACGTAAACAGAGCAATTAAAATATTTAACAATTAAATAAAACTATTATGATAAATTCCAGTGGAGCATATCAAGATTAGCTTCATTTTTGAGATATAAAAGGTGTTTCCAAAGCAAGAAGCAAAAACAAGTAACTGATTTTTTTAAAAAAGGTGTAACTCAACGCTTTTTGTACAATATGTATGGCATTGTTTCTTATTTGCTGTTCTTTATTTTAGTGATTTAGACGTAAAGCAAAGGTCTCTGCTGTACTGTACACATGCATGTATTTTAAATGTTTTATTATGTTTTTTGTACACTAGAACATAGTTTTTAGATTGAATTTTCTTTTTTTCGTGCTTGCACCCCATTTTCATTGTTTTTCGGGTTATCCGCGATTTTTGTTATCTGCGGTGCCCTTGCCACCCAATTCCGCGGATAATCCGGGCTATACTGTATATATATTATTTAGTTTCTAAACTGAAAAGTAAATCGATATCAAAATTAAAATTCATTCACTTTAAACTTCTAAGTGTCATTTTCAACAAAAAGGAGAAGATGGAAAGATCGGGAATTAAATTAAGTACGAGGTTATTTGAATAACTAAATAAAATGTGATAAAATACTTATTGCGAAATGACGTACTGCGTTAAAAATATTAAAATTAGACAAAAATAACACATAAATCAATGATTTCGTTTCAACCCTCTTCTGAGGCCATCTTCAAGATCTAAAGTAAAAAAATAATCACAGTTTATCTTTCACTTCTTTTGAGATATAGTTTTTATGTAGGTGGTCTTACAGTCTCACTAGTGCTAAATTTATTTTCTAAAGTTTTAGGAGGTAATTTGCTTAATAATATAGGAATGGTGCTTACTTTCTAAATCAAGAACGAAGGATGCATAAAATTTATGGTTATTTTTAGTTTAGTGAGACATTTTTCAAAATAAATGAAAAACGTCAATGAAGACTAACAATGTTACTTAAGACTAACAACAGAAGTTAAACATGGATGCCTCCTGCTCCGAATATTTTTATCAGGTGACAAACGCTACTATGTTTTGGAAATTATTGCATAGAATTTTGCCGTAATGAAAAATATAAGAAAGGTTTATAATGGTGTAACAGTAGTTCAAACTTAATTATATATATATTATATATATATATATATATACAACACATGGCACCTCTATAAATTATAATTACTTATTTTAAACGTGAATGTATTTATATATAGCCATTATTAATTTTTTAATTTTATGAAGTTCCGCTAGATGGAAGCATTAAATAATTATTTATTCAGTTCTAATATAATAATGTTGCCATCCTCTATTATATTAGATTATGTCTCTTAATTATTAATTGTTTTAATTTAAACATATACTTCTTTATGTTCTTTTTATAATAATTTATTCCACGATCATTGAAATAGCATATAATAATTTTTATTGTATGGACTACATATTAATTATAATTGTTATATTTTAAGAATGTGAATATTTTCTGCGGCAACAGTGGGGATTAGCTTTTGAATGTGCCAGTTATTTGGGCGGGATTTTTGCTGTGCTAAAATTGGTTAAATGTTTGAGTTGTAATATGGTAATGGCGGTTCTCTTGCTGGGTATGTCTTTGATTTAAATTGTTAATTTTTTTTCATGTTATTCATGGTTGCGGATATTGCATTGATTAATATTTTTTTTAATTCAATTTATTTGGCATGGTGGATTTATACTTTTTGGTGTATAGTCGATCGGGTACATAATGGAATTCAATTTTTAGCTTATTGCTGGATTCTATTACAGAAATCGATTATGTTTTTGCTTATATATGTATTTTATGTACCCTTGAAAAAGTGAAATGCTATATAAGCTCCCGGCTTCATCCATCCATTTGATCTATTGTTTTTTTACGATACGTCTTTTAATGGTTCCACATTATTTCGCTGGTTATTTGTATCTTTTGTCTTTAATAGGATATTTTATCAAAATTTGGTGGTTTTTCATATGTTTGATATGGATTAATCGTCCGCGATGTGCTAGTGAATTAGTGGTATTGTGCTTGATTCTGTATTACTAGTTAAAGGTTCCATCTTTATTTTGTATAATGTCTGTGTTATGAATTGTAGCTAAATTTATTAACTTAATTTTAGTAATTGGAAATAGATGATGATTTGTAATTATATATATATACATATATAATCTCGATTATCCGTGCTCGGAATATCCGGTTTGCGGATTATCCGTACTCATTCGGGACTCACACAAAAACAAAAATTAAAGAGAAACATTTTCACGCTTAACATGCATGTAAAATCGATGTTGATGCGAATTAGAATCTTGTCCACTTCAGCTGATAATGTTTGACGGGGTAGGGTTAAAAGGGATGGGAGGGTTCGGAATTGTCCTCTTACTTTCGCACGTGTTCCTTTAGTTTTTGAGTCTTCTTTATCGTCAGTTTGTAGTGTGAAATTCTTTACTGGTAAAAATGAGTGGTGTGAAACGAAAACGAAACCTTTTAAATGTTAAACAAAAATTAGAAATCGTTCAAAAACTTGATAATGGAAAAACAGCTAGCAAATCAGCAAAGGATTATCAAATTGGAGTACAAACTGTAGGTGATACAAACTAGTTGGATGGGTCAATCCCAAAATTTTCTTCTATCTCATATATTTTAATATTTCAAAATGTTGTTACAGATGTCAATATTTCATTTTTATTAGTTCAATACTATATTAAGTTTGACTTTCATCTTAAATTTCTGCTTCAGTCAATTAATTGGAGTAAAACGAGTTAATCTCGATCATGATATTTATTAAAATCACGAATAGTCGGCTTATCAGGATGGGAAGTTCCTGTCGATTCACGAGCCACTGGTGTACAATAGAACTACGAAAAATTAAGAAGATTAGACAAAAATCGCTATTACAGCGCCCGCTTCCGGCGAAATTTTTCCACGTTCAGGGAGGACCTTCTTGCCATGGCCAAAAACATACAGAAAAAATTTGGTTCAATTCCATGCATAACTTCATACACTTTTCGATGGTAAAATATTCAAAATGGGACAAAAATTGCTATTACAGCGCCCCCTACTGCGGATTTTTTCCAAATTAAGGAAGGACTTGCTTGCCATATCCAAAAGCTTAAAAAAAATTTTTGGTTCAATTCTATGCATAACTTCATACGCTTTTCGATGGTACAATATTCAAAATCGCACAAAAATAGCTATTGCAGCGCCCCCTTCCGGCGGATTTTTTCCAAATTAAGGGAGGACCTGTTTACTATCGCCAATTTTTTTTTTATATTAGTTTAATTCTTTGGATAACTTCATACACTTTTCGAAGGTACAATATTGAAAATGGCACAAAAATCGCTATTATAGCGCCCCCTTCCGTCGGAATTTTTCCAAATTCAGGAGAACATTTTTGCTATGACCAAAAACATACACAAAAAAAATTGGTTCAATTCCATGCATAACTTCATACCCTTTTCGATGGTAAAATATTCAAAATGGCACAAAAATCGCTATTACAGCGCCCCCTCCCGTGGATTTTTTCCAAATTAAGGAAGGACTTGCTTGCCATATCCAAAAACTTAAAAAAAAAATTTTTGATTCAATTCTATGCATAACTTCATACACTTTTCGATGGTACAATATTCAAAATCACACAAAAATAGCTATTGCAGCGCCCCCTTCCGGCGGATTTTTTCCAAATTAAGGGAGGACCTGTTTACTATCGCCAAATTTTTTTTTTAATTTAGTTTAATTCTATGCATAACTTCATACATTTTTCGACGGTACAATATTAACTAGTTGGATGCGCCAATCCCAAAACTTTCTTCTATCTTATACATCTTAATATTTCAAAAACTAGTTACTCATGCTAATTCTTCGATATTATTAGTTCAATACTATGTTCAACTCAATATTAGTTCAACTTTGATTTTCATCTTAAATTTCTGCTTCAGTCAATTAAACGGACTAAAAACTAGTTAATCTATATCATATTTGTTAAAATGAATAGTTTTTCCTTATTCTGTTGTTATCAGCTGTTTGCGAATAGCCGGCTTAGCCATTACCGTCTCAATGTACAAGGCCAAACAGGTGGAGAAACTGAAACCCCTTTGACGTCACTAAAGAAGATTACTCGCTTGACCAGCTTGCAGTACTATCCACCGCACCCTAGCATCAGTTCTCAGTAAAATGGCGTATAGTTCACCTCGTGGTATACTTTCCTGTAAATTATTTTCGCGAAATTTGATTTAGTTTAATTAATCTATTTAATTGTAAAGTTGTGTATGGGTACCTGATACATGGTTACATGCAATTCCAAGAAAACGTTATCAAGTGACTAATTCATCAAGGGTAAGTTTTTCATTTTATGGTTATCTTTGCAATCTTTATTTAGGTTGAAATTTTATGATGCATTTACAGGGTTTATTGTCCATAGTAATTTCTCCTGATTTCAGACATTCTCGTATAAAGCTTGATTTCAACTAATGCATTTTTTACAATGACTATTCAGATTATTTCTACTGTATCAAATGACACCTTTTAAGATTGTGGTTTATGGTTATTTTATTTGTAATTTTTTTAAAGTTAATAAGCATGGAAATAAACGTTTAATGCATTAGAAAGGATCGTTGAGAGTTTAATTTTAAAAACTGCAAATAATATTATTATTACAATTTCGTAATTGCAATATATCTATACAAAACTTTAATTTTTGAATTCTTATTAATTAGTATCTAAAATTTATGAAATAGTGTTGTATGAAGAACTCAAGACTGTTCTAATTATATCTAATTATATAAAATGAATTAAAAATAATTACGAATAATAATAATGAAGTATTTTATTTTATACGTAGTTTTTATTATTTTTTCATAGTTATTATTATTTATTTATTTGTAAAATTTGTATGAAATTGTTTTATGTATTTAAGAATAAAAATGATTCTTTATGTTTATCAGAAAGTAGGTACTTTATGTTTACAAACAGCCTTAATTGTCAATATGAATTTCAAATATAAAACGAATGAAAAAATAATTACGAATAGTAATAAAGAATTATTTTATTTTATATCATTGTTTATACGAACACAAAATTTGTTTTATGACTATTTTATTTGTAATTTTAAAACTAATAAGCATGGAAATAAACATTCAATGCATTAAAAAGGATAGGTGATAATTTTATTTTAAAAACTGTAAATAAAATTAGCTCAAATAAAAATCCTTGAAGATGTCTTTTGACATCAGTAGGAATAGTTTTAAATAAATGTTGAATAATAAATTAGATTTTTTTTTCTTTCATTTTTTTTTTCTTTTGTAAGTATTAAAAAGAAAAATATTTTGTTATTTACAAATAACTTAATTCTAAAATTTTAAGCATACAGCTAGACTTGTTTGTTCTTTCATGTAATTTCAAAATTTTCAGATAAAGGACTTAAATAGCCTGTATTTTGTAAACAATTTTTGTATTTTTGTTTGTTGCAATATATTCTTAAATGATTGTGTTATCAGGTAAAATGATAAAGTAGTACTACAAAAAAGTTCGAAAAAGAAAATTAGAAAGTTTTATTTGTAATTTTTAAAATAAAATTCTCACCGATCCTTTTTAATACATTGAATGTTTATTTCCATGCTTATTAGTTTAAAAAATTACAAATAAAATAATCATAAACAAAAATCTAAGAGATGTCATTTGACACTGGTGAACTAATTTGATTAGACAATGCGGGATTTTTATTTTCTCTCTCGTTAGATGAAATCAAGAAACACTTTAGACGAGAATGTCTAAAATTAGGAGATATTACTATGGACAAGACAAATACCACTGGAAATAAATCCGAAAATTTCATCACAAATAAAGATTGTAAGAATACCATAAGAAACTTACCTTTGATGAATTAGTCACTTGATAATCTTTTCTTGGAATTCCATGTAGCCAGGTATTTTCTAATTCTTTTTGATCTAGGAAATCTCAATATCGTGGATCTTGATTTGTTAATTTAATTACTTTTGCACTCCGGTATCATTCAACACTGAGGCGTTTTCCTTTTCTTATATCGCCACTTATGATTAAAAATTCATAATTTCACGAGTAAATAGGTTAATCAAACTAAATCGAACTTCGGAAAAATAATCCAAAGCAAACTGTACCACGAGGACTTTTGTGGAAATTGTATACAATTTATATTGTCGTGAATCGGCAAACGCTATTCGGCTCTTTGTCACTTAAATACTAAGAAACGTGTGCCAATTTCATACATTTATTAATAAAAATTACTTCATGAATATATCAAAAAGATTCGTATATTTATGAGTGGAGAGAAAAAAATGACATCCTTTAAAAAATATTTGAAAATTAGAAAATGATATTTTAATGCTTACTGTAAAGTTATTTTTCATAGTATATCCATTATCAATTACAAAATAAATTATACTTCACTATTCTCTTCCTCTCCCCCCCACCATTGAACCAAAGATAGTTACAAAAACTGTTATAAATTTTAAATATACTTTAAATAATTGAAAATGTGCCCATTTTTTTAGCTTAACACTAGAACGGCGGCGAGGGGTCATTTTGACCCTTGCCGAATGAATACATGTCGATTCGAACCAGAAATTTTTTTATAATATAAGATTAATATATGCTGCACAAAAATAACTTAAATAGCTACGTTAAATAGTTTTAAGTAAAAATTCTGATGTGAAATATTTTTATAAAACTTGGGTAAAATTTCCCGCCGTTCTAGTGTTAATTCAAAATGTCGAAGGAGGATGAAGGTCCCTCTCAAGAGTCTATTAAAATATGCTTCTGATCTAAAATTAATGTGATTTTTTTTTTTTAATTACGAGATAATGACTTGGAAGTATATCTAAAATAATGACTCAAAAACTGTATTAATTGTTTTCTAAAAATAACAAAAATGCTATATTTAGAAGTTCAAAAATAATTTAATTAAACTAGATCCGATTTCATATATTTTTCCAGAGGTTATGCTTTCCTTTTTTGCATTTTTTTTTTTTTCACTATCTCCATTCTTCTTCCAAGGGATAAAAAAAAAAAAAAAAAAAAAAAAAAAAAAATGTTTAATCCTTAGAAGACTCTTATGAAATGGTCAAAATAAATATTTCGTATACCAAAACGTATGCTATTACTAATATCATTTCAGCATTTCTTATATATATTTCGTCAGTTTTACTTTTTTGTTTAAAGTTTGTGTTATATCAAAATTTAATATTACAACATAAGAATATACATACGATTTCTTAAAAAAAATAAAAAAAAATCTGTATCTATCTTTTAGACAATTTAATGACATAAACTTCAGAATTAAAAAAAGAATTAGCTGTTTATGAAAATAGCTTTCTACTTTTATAAAATTGGTTCTTCGAAATATAATCTTCTTCCTTAAATAAATAAATAAGCCTATCGTGCTAATGCTAATACCTAGTAGTAAGTTTTTGGCTGAATTTTGCGGAGAAAACATCAGCACACAGTTATCATTTGGTACGTCACGAAACCAGTTCGGAGGCCTTAAGTATTGAGACGGAAATGGCTTAGCAGAAAGCGAGGTCCCGCTGCCGATGGACAATGGAACTACGAAAAATCAAGAAAAGTATTCAAAAATCGCTATCACAGAGCCCCTTTACCGCGCACTATTTCCAAATTCAAGGAGGACCAGTTGGCCAAAGCCAAAAAGCATGCACAAATAATTTGGTTTAATTGTATGCATAATTTTATACACTTTTCGATGGTACAATAAAGAAAATGGCACAAAAATCGCTATTACAGCCCCCTTCGGGCAGATTTTTTTCAAATTCAGGGAGAAATTGCTTGCCATAGCCAGAAACATGCACAAAAATTTGGTTCAATTCTATATATAACTTCATGCACTTTTTGATGGTACAATAATGAAAATGGCACAGAGATCGCAATTATAGCGCCCCCTTCTGGCGGAATTTTTTCAAGTTCAGGGATGACACGCTTGCTACAGCCAGAAATATGCATAAAAAATTTGGTTCAATTATATGCATAACTTCATACACTTTCCGATAGTCCAATATTCAAAATGGCACAAAAATTACACAAAAATCGCTATTACAGCACCCTCTACCGGCGAATTTTTTCCAAATTAAGGAAGCACCTGCTTGCCATAGCCAAGAACTTAAAAAAAATTTTTGGTTCAATTCTATAATAATGAAAATGGCACAGAGATCGCAATTATAGCGCCCCCTTCTGGCGGAATTTTTTCAAGTTCAGGGATGACACGTTTGCTACAGCCAGAAATATGCACAAAAAATTTGGTTCAATTATATGCATAACTTCATACACTTTTCGATAGTACAATATTCAAAATGGCACAAAAATTACACAAAAATCGCTATTACAGCACCCTCTACCGGCGAATTTTTTCGAAATTAAGGAAGCACCTGCTTGCCATAGCCAAGAACTTAAAAAAAATTTTTGGTTCAATTCTATGCATAACTTCATACCCTTTTCGATGGTACAATATTCAAAATTGCACAAAAATCGCTTTTACAGCGCCTCCTACCGGCGATTTTTTTCCAAATTCAGGGAGGACCTACTTGCCATAGCCAAAAACTTAAAATAAAAATTTGGTTCAATTATATGCATAACTTCATACACTTTTCGATAGTACAATATTCAAAATGGCACAAAAATTACACAAAAATCGCTATTACAGCACCCTCTATCGGCGAATTTTTTCGAAATTAAGGAAGCACCTGTTTGCCATAGCCAAGAACTTAAAAAAAAATTTTGGTTCAATTCTATGCATAACTTCATACACTTTTCGATGGTACAATATTCAAAATTTCACAAAAATCGCTATTACAGCGCCTCCTACCGGCGAATTTTTTCCAAATTCAGGGACGACCTACTTGCCATAGCCAAAAACTTAAAATAAAAATTTGGTTCATTTCTATGCATAACTTCATACACTTTTCGATGGTACAATATTCAAAATTGCACAAAAATCGCTTTTACAGCGCCTCCTACCGGCGATTTTTTTCCAAATTCAGGGAGGACCTACTTGCCATAGCCAAAAACTTAAAATAAAAATTTGGTTCAATTATATGCATAACTTCATACACTTTTCGATAGTACAATATTCAAAATGGCACAAAAATTACACAAAAATCGCTATTACAGCATCCTCTACCGGCGAATTTTTTCCAAATTAAGGAAGCACCTGCTTGCCATAGCCAAGAACTTAAAAAAATTTTTTGGTTCATTTCTATGCATAACTTCATACACTTTTTGATGATACAATATTCAAAATCGCCCAAAAATCACTATTGCAGCGCCCGCTACCGGCGATTTTTTTCCAAATTCAGCGAAGACCTGCTTGCCATAGCCAAAAACTTAAAATAAAAATTTGGTTCAATCTATGCATAACTTCATACACTTTTTGATGGTACAATGGCGACAGACAGACGGACACACGGACAGACAAACATTTTCTACAGTAGCGCTCAAAAGTATTTTGACAACCTTATATTCTCTCTTATTTTATTTAATATAAAAATGTATAACAAAATATATTCCCTATAATTCAGAACACTATGACTGCAGTTATTCAAATGTATCAAGTTTCAACTTGTTTGTTTACATTCGGCGCCACCGAATAAATATGACTCCTCCTTAGCTCAAAAGTATTTTGACAATTAGTTTGCATTTAATTGTTGAAGGTGTCAGTGGCGCTATAGCTTGGATTAGTGTTTATATTGACTTATTCTGGTTATTTTTAAGGATCAGGAATGCCGAAATGTAAAAAATATTGAAGTGATTCTAGAAAAGCCGCATTATATGCACTTAAGAAAGGTAGACTGCAAGCAAAACTAGCTTGTTCTTTTAACGTGTCTCGGCATTTTTTATTACTTAGAATAAAGTTTTTAATAAACAGAAATACATCGAAAATAAGCCTCAAAGTGGCTATCCGAAAAAAACAACTTGGAATGTTGACTGTATTATAAAAATGATATCTAAAAGTGATTGTCGTAAGTCCGCTGTAATAATAAAAAATGAATTGAAAGAAAATTACGGCATAAACATACACGTTTCATCAGTCAAACGACGCCTAAACCTATATGGTTTACATGGCAGAAGACCAGCAAAAACACATTTGTTATCTACTAAGAATAGGAAGGCTAGAGTTGCATTGTAAAACGGCATAACACTTTCAGCGGCAAAGCAATTCCATTGCTAAAGTGAGGAAATTAATGATTGACACCGGAATTTGAAAACAATTTTATTTGTAAATATGAAAAAGCTATATTTCACACACACAATAAACCGAATTTTTTTAACCAAAATTCTGGTGTCAATCATTAATTTCAACACTTCAGCAATGGAATTGCTTTGCCCCTGTAAGGGTTAAGCCGTTTTACAAATGCAACTCTAGCCTTCTTATTCTATTAAATTAGATACGTGTTTTTGCTTGACTTCTGCCATGTAAACCATAGAGGTTTAGGCGTCGTTTGACTGATGAAACGTGTATGTCTATGCCGTAATTTTCTTTCAATTCATTTTTTATTATTACAGTGGACTTGCGACAATCACTTGTAGATATCATTTTTATAATACAGTCAACATTGCAAGTTGTTTTTTTCGGATGGCCACTTTGAGGCTTATTTTCGATGTATTTCTGTTTATTAAAAACTTTATTCCGTGTAATAGCAAGTTGCTGAGACACGTTAAAAGTCTGCTTGCAGTCTACCTTTCTTAAGTGCATTTGCAGAGGCTTTTCTAGAATCCCTTCAATATTTTTTACATTTCGGTATTCCTGATTCTTAAAATTAGCCACAATAAGTCAATATAAACACTAATCGAAGCTATAGCGCCACTGACACCTTCAACAATTAAATGCAAACTAATTGTCAAAATACTCTTGAGCTAAGGAGGAGTCATATTTCTTCGGTGGCGCCGAATGTAAACAAACAACTTGAAACTTGATGCATTTGAATAACTGCAGTCATAGTGTTCTCTATTATAGGGACTATATTTTCTTTTACATTTTTATATTAAATAAAATAAGAGAGAATATTAGGTTGTCAAAATACTTTTGAGCGCTACTGTATAAACATGTTTTTTGGGATCTCTGACCCCTAAAACGTGTAAATCCGTCTAAAACCGGAAGTCCAAAAAAATTTTGATTACAATACTTTCTTCTATTGAAAATAGAAGAAAGTAAAAATCGCACAAAAATCGCTATTACAGCGCCCCCTTCAGGCGGATTTTTTTCCAAATGAAGGAAGGACCTGCTTGCCATAGCCAAAAACTAAAAAAAAAAATGTTCAATTCTATGCATAACTTCATACACTTTTTGATGGCACAATGGCGACAGACAGACGGACACACGGACAGACATTCTATAAATATGTTTTTTGAAATCTCTGACCTCTAAAACGCGTAAATCTGTCGAAAACCGGAAGTCTAAAAAACTTTCGATTACAATACTTTCCTCTATTGAAGATAGAAGAAAGTAAAAAGAAAAACTCATTACCTCCACGAGAGATTGTGATCACGAATCTGCACTTTCGAAATGGAAAAAAGTCTGAATACGTCAACATACAAAGATCTAGATTCTGCTCTACTACAGTCGTTTCATCAAAAAAGAGCAGAAGGATACCTATCTTTTGCAATATGTGTTCCGAAAAAGCGAGATTTTTTTTCACGAAGCACTAGAATTAGAAGGAGATTTTAATGCTCACTCGATTCAAGCAACACAATGGAATTCGACAGTTAAATGTTGAAGGAGAACGTCTAAGTACGGATGTTACTGCTTCAGAATCGTTTTGTGTAAAATTTCAAGAATTAATTGACGAAGAAAATTTGATTCTCGATCAAATTTATAATGAAAAATCTGATAATTTATATCAGATCAAATTTATATTCTGATATATAATACATATAAATTTGATCAAATCAAATATCAAATATATAAATTTGATTCTCGATCAAATTTATAATGAAAAATCTGATAATTTATATCAGATCAAATTTATAATGAAAATTTATAATGAAATCAAAAAAAAGCAGAAGGATACCTATCTTTTGCAATATGTGTTCCGAAAAAGCGAGATTTTTTTTCACGAAGCACTAGAATTAGAAGGAGATTTTAATGCTCACTCGATTCAAGCAACACAATGGAATTCGACAGTTAAATGTTGAAGGAGAACGTCTAAGTACGGATGTTACTGCTTCAGAATCGTTTTGTGTAAAATTTCAAGAATTAATTGACGAAGAAAATTTGATTCTCGATCAAATTTATAATGTCGATGAGACAGCATTGTATTGGAAATGTCACCCAACAAAAACACTTGCTTCACATGAAGAAAAGTCAGCTCCAGGCCACAAATTGTCGAAGGAACACATTACCATCATGTGCTGTGCAAATGCTTCTGGTTACCCTAAAATGAAGTTCGTCATGGTCGGAAAGGTTATGAAATGAAACTTCGCTCGTTTAAGGGTACAAAACCAAAAAATTTAACCGTTTGTTTATTTCTATTAAAAGGGGACATGAATGTCAAGGGATATTTCTCTGATGGTTCCATGAACCTTTTGTTCTTGATGTCAGGAAACACTTACAAGCAAAAGACTTACCCCAAAACAGTATTGCTTTTAGACAATGCGCCTTCACATCCAAATGAAAGCTTCCTAGCGTCTAACGACGGATTGATTACCGGTAAATTTCTCCCTACAAATATTACAGCAGCGATACAGTCTATGGATCGAGGTGTAACTTCAGCAATGAAACGGCACTACAGATCTGAACTTTTTGAAAATTTGATTCATGAAGTTATAATACTACCAAATTTTTGAAAGAAATATTCGTTATTGAATGCAGTATATGGAATATCAGCAGCATGGTCAAAGGTAAAATTGTCTACGTTATCACGATCGTGGAGAAAGATCATACCATTTGATGAATGATCTTTAGATAATTCAAGAAGAATATGAAAACAGTATTCTTGAACAAACAAAATAATTGGAAGATTTCGAAAATCTTGATGAAGAAAATTTAGGAAATTGGTTTCAAAAGGATGCATGTGAAGCTGGCTTCCAGTTTTTGACAGATGAAGACATCGTTACTAACTGTGTTATTAAATCTAATAGTGATTGATGATAGTACTGATCCAGAAGATGTACTAAATGAGAGAAATACAATTTCTCATTCTGCTGCTCTACAATCTGTGGAAATTTTGTTAGATTACATGGGACAAACAGGATTTGATTACGATAACATTACTGCGGTTCGTAAAATATGTGTCGATATACGGCAAGAGATGAACAAACAGAAGAAACAAAGACGCATTACAGATTTTTTTTTTTTTAAGCAGTAAATGTTAAAAGGAAAATTCCTAGTTTGATGTTATACAGCATGCAAATGTAAGTATTTTTCATATTTGTGTACTGATGTTGACTTTTTCTTTAATAAAAAAGGAGTTTTCTGGTTATCCGTGTTTTTCTATTGTCCGTGCGACACCTCCCGGTGATTAGCCCGGGTAATCGGGAGTGCACTGTATATATATGTGTGTGTGTATGTCTTTTATCATAAAAATTTAATTTGCATGTAAAGGGATTTTTAGGGAAAAATACATTATTGAATTAATAATATATTTATCACGTTCACGAAATAAATAGAGATGCTGAAAGAGAAAATTAGGTGTAACACGTATAACGGAAGTATGCATGTATGCCTCCGTTCATACCTCCGTCAAAAAAGGGAAAAAAGAAGCAAATAACAAAAAAGAGAAAAACTCACAGATTATCAATTTTTAATCAAATATATATTTTTAATGTATTCCATTACATAAAACCTCTTTAAATTAACTACAATGTACCACTATTTTGTAGAATGATCCTTTTACGCGATAATGGAATCTGTTTTAAATGCAGTTCGTTTCATAAATCAAGATATAGATTACCCTCTAAACTTAATTTAACGCATTGTAATATTTATACATTCTAAACGTCTTATAACTTCCTAAAATTCCTTCCTCTGTTTCCCAAAAATATATTTCCGATAATTTGGTGCTAAAAATACGGGAGAAAATACCGAAATTCGAATGGTTTAAGCAAGAAGACGATTAAGCACGTTCTCTTCTTATTAAAATAACGCAATAACTATCTTTAACGAAATCTAATTTATGCACTATTGCTGTCATACTCAAAATATAAAAAGCTTTTATAAGATCTTTAGGGCTTTTTAAAATGTGCCTTCTTTCATTTTCTAATCTCTGCATATTCTTTTATAAAATATCATAAAATTTATGCATTAGATTGAATAATAGGTTAAGAGTAACCTTGTAATACCCTTTTGTTTAACTATTATGCAAGGTGATATAAAAAAGGAATATTTCATAATCTAAAACTCAGCTGAATTTAATTAAAAAGGGAAGGTAATAATATACGTTTTCGCGAAATTAAATAGAAGAAAATAAAAATAAATATAGATTTTTTTAGGAAAGCGTTTTATTTTTCTTCTCAAATTTAAACTAGCCACTAGATCAGCAATCGCAAGCCTGTAGTATATGTGCCAGATGTGGCAAATTGAGAAATTATACTGGCATGATTGGGGGATTAATAGATGATTCTATTTTCTGCACAAAATATTTTTGCTTCCTTCTACATTCATAAGAAGAAACTAATGAATATGTGAAAAAATTCGACCCAATTATTGACTGATTTACACGTCATGGGCATACCCAAGGGGGGGCTGATGGGGCTACAGCCCCCCCCCCCCCCGAAATTTTCGAAAGTCATATGAAAAAGTGCTGCTTTTTCGTCTTTCTTTTCTGGAAACAGTTTTAATTTTTTTCAATCATACAGCGGACTAGCCATTCTCATTAGTCCCATATTAATCCAGAATAACAACAAATAGGAGAAACGGGGCAGACGGGGTTACAGCCCCCCCCCCCTCCTCCCGAAATAGTCGAAAAATTAAATGAAAAAGTAATTTTTCCTTATTACAGATAAATCTGTAATTTTTTCTTCTGTCATATAGCAAAATAAACATTCTCGTTAACACCATATTAGCCCACATTGACATCACAGCATACCCAAAGATGGGGAGGGGCTGATGGAATTCCAGCCCCCTCCTCTGGTAATGGTCGAAAATGAAATGATAAAATAGTGCTGAATTTTTTCTTCTTGTTTAAGATAAATTTGCATTTTTTCCCCTATCGTTCAACAGACTATACGCTTCCTTCACCATATAGTTCCATAGTAGTCCATATTGACACCAAAGAAGAGAAAGGGGGCTGACGAGGTTACTGTCCCCCCCCCCCCCTCCAAACCAGAAATAGTCGAAAAATTAAATGAAAAAAGTGTTTTTTCCTTACTTTTTAAAGATAAATCTGTAATTTTTCTCTTCTGTCATACAGCAAAATAGCCATTCTTGTCAACTCCATATTAGTCCACATTGACATCACAGCATACCAAAAGATGGGGAGGGGCTGTTGGTATTATAGCCCCCCTCATTTCGAAATAGTAGAAAATGAAATGAAAAAATAGTGCTGATTTTTTTCTGTCTGAGATAAATTTGCATTTTTTCCCCTATCAATCAACAGACTAGCCGCTTCCTTCACTGTAGTTCCATATTAGTGTACAGTGACACCACGTTATACCCCAAAAGGTAGAAGGGGGCTAATGGAGTTACAGTCCTCTACCGAAAAATCGAACATGAAATGAAAAAGTGCCGATATTTTTCTTTTTGTTTGAGATAAATTTGTATTTTCCCCCTATCATTCAACAGACTAGCCGCTCTCTTCTCTTTAGTTCCATACTAGTACACAGTGGCACCACATTATACTACTAATGGAGTTACAGTCCTCTACCGAAAAATCGAACATGAAATGAAAAAGGGCCGATATTTTTCTTTTTGTTTGAGATAAATTTGTATTTTCACCCTATCATTCAACAGACTAGCCGCTCTCTTCTCTTTAGTTCCATACTAGTACACAGTGGCACCACATTATACCCAAAGAGGTGAAAGGGGCTAATGGGGTGCCCCCTTCCTAAATAGTCGAAAATGAAATGAAAAAAAAGGCTGATTTTTTTTTTTCTTGTTTGAGATAAATTTGTAATTTTATACAGCGAAATAGCCATTCTCGTTAAATCGATATTAGTCCACATTGACATCACAGCTTACCGAAAGAAGGGGAGGCGGCTGATGGGCTTACAGCCCCCCCCCCCCCCCTGCCGAAATAGTCGAAAAAAAATATTGCTTTTTTTTTCTTTCTTTTTGAAATAAATGCGCATTTTTTTTCTCCTTTTATTCAACAGACTAGCCACATTCATCTGTTTAGTTCCATATTAGTGAACAGTGTCACCACATTATACCCAAAGAAGTAGAAAGGAGGTGATGGGGTTACAGACCTCTCCCAAAATAGTTGAAAATGAAATGAAAAAAGTGCTGATTTTTTTTTCTTTTTGTTTGAGATAAATTTATAATGCAATTGTTTTCTGCAATGCAACGAACTAGACTTTCTGGCTAGTCTCATATCAGCGCACAGTTACACCACAGTATACCTAATGAGGGGAAGGGGGCTGATGGGGTTATAGGGTCCTTTCGAAGTAATAAAAAAACCTCCTGGTTTTTTTTTCTTTCTTTTGAGATAATTTTTTTTTTCAGCGTCGCAGTCCCATTTACTAGTGCACAGTGATGCCCCAGCATACACCCAAAGAAGTCGATGGGAAAAATATAACAACTTTCTTGACACTGTTGCAAATTATAAAAGTTTCTTAAATCAATCAGTGTCACACAGAAATGCAATACCTAGAAAGGGTTTTTCAGGGTAAAGGGGTTTCATAATTACATTGTAAATACGATCGATGACTATTTGAATTTAATATTTTATTATTTGAATATTTTATGCTAATTAAATGACATAAATGTATTTTAGAAATGAGAATATTGCAGAAATTAATTATCCTTTTTATAAGTACAAAAAGTGTTTGTTTCTTTTGGTGCTTCCCCGCCCCGTTGTGTTCCTTTCTTCCTACGCATGCGATATAAATATCCAAATGAGTCTCATAGTTTCTGTATTATTTAATATATGTATATGTGGAAATAAATGTAAGATTGTGAAACGGAAATATGAATTGAAAAATTAACAAAAATACTAAATGAGCATTCATATTTTTAAGCTATGAAATTTTCATTTTTAAGTAGTATTTCCGACGGCCGAAACTAGGGGTGTGCAGAGGGGGTATGTGTCCCGGTGCCAGGACGAAAGGTGAAGGGGGGTGGGCGCCAAATGAAGATTTTGTTTGTCGTTTCATACAAAAATGTATATATATATGAAATACAAAGAAACTCGCAAGCTAATGTTAAACCCATGGGAGAGTTCTTTTCAAATTTGTGAAAGTAACTTTATAAAAAAAATCTGCAACCAAAACCGAAAAAATAAACACTAATCCGGTTAGAATTTAAGCTCAGCTATTCTAAGCAAGAAAAAAAATCATTTAAAACTATTAATATGCAAGTGATAAATTTTTAAAAGAACGCTGCCATAGGTCCAGTTTCTGCATGTGACAAATGTAGATTCTTAACTCTCAAGCTAATGTTAATCTTATGGGAGCGTTGTTTACATACTTCTTGCTAGCATTTCAATTATTATTAAATGATTTTTATTTTTTAAGAATTTGTATTTTTTTTTTTTTTTTTTTTTGCATCGGGTATACTTGCGGTCGATAACTTTTATTGTGCATGAGGAGGGGAGGGGGGTAGGCGCCAAAATCTATGTTTGTCCCGGGCGCAAAAGATGTTAGTTTCGGCCCTGGTATTTGCTTAATTTACAGCAGCAATTTACAAACAATAATCACTTAAGGTTGTTTGTAAAAAAATATTTTTCTTTGCTCAACTTTGCGAAACTTTATAATTTGTTTGCGGACTTATATTTAAATGTAAAAACATGACATTCGCAGGAAAAATTATTGAAGTAGTTTAGAATTGAAAAGCATTTTTCATTTTTTTGACAAATGCATCGAATCTTGAGCTTTGAACGATTGTGTCTCAGATGACCTTTCCTAGCCTCAAAAATTGACTCATAACACATATTTTGTACTTTTTTCTGAAATATCCTTTGTCTTTGTAGGAAACAGAAAACAATATTTGCTATGTAATTTTGTGTTTATTAAAGATGTAGAAGTGCAATTACCACCCGCTTCATACTGTCTATCACTCTGGGAGCATCAGTATTCCCTCTCGGAAAAAAGTGTCCGAATTCAACACTCCGGTTATACCTGCTAAGATGGAAACTTTTCTAAAACTTTTTTTTTTATTTCGATCCCTTGCAATTCCATTTTTACATGTTTTACTGTAAATGAATTTCTTGGAATATTGTATTATTAGTTTATTATTAAAAACATAAAAATGCAAGTGTCCAGATTTTTCTGCGGAGAACGGGGGGGGGGGGAGGGGATCCTCAACAACGTCTAACATTTTTGTCATCCATATTTACAAAAAATAGTTTATAGATAGATTGCGAGATGAAAGAATATCACTTTTTAACTACATTCGGAAGAACTATAAACTTATTACTGAATGCGTAATACACACTACATGGCCATTAATGATCTGAAACTTTCAATTTTAGAGATTTTGTTGAATATTTAAAGACATATTTGTCGGATTTTTCTAGAACGTCAGGATTATGAAGAATATGTTCGACTTCATACTTATCAATGGCGGTTTGATCAGAAGGACAATTAGGGGGCAACAAAAAATCAAGAGAAAAGTATAATGTTTGGGATCACCCTGTAAAATAAAATGCATGAAATGGTCTATCATTATAGCTTACGGATATATGGATTTTGTAAAATATATGTATTCGGGAAGACTAGAACGTATATTCATGGAAATATATCGATTTTTTTAAAAATTTTTGCATGTTTTTTATTTTATATCATGCAGGGTTTATTACCAAATTTAACGTCAGTTTCAGAAAATTTGGCAATATGTAGTAGAAATAATATGGTGTAATTGGAACGTAAATATATTAAATATTTTATGAAATATGAGCAATTGAATGAAATATTTTTTATCTGTGCATGCACGCACGATAAAAAAATACTTTTTTCATGATTTGATATTCAACTCTACGGAGCAACTCATCAAAAGAAAGCCAGTGAAATATCGTGAAAATTCAGAAAGATATTGGCAATATAGTGACCGAATTTTTAGTTGCTCTCTAAAAGCTGCTGTCTGATAAAGGATTTTCTACCAACTGTCATTTTTAGGTAGCTTTCTTTACAAAAAAGCTACCTATTGCAGCCGTTCGGAGGAAAGCGATTTCAAAAAATTTTGGTATATTTTCATCGATCATGACCCCCAGACCCCGAAACCACCCTCCGTTCAAAATTGATATATATATATATATATATATCTGACCTATGTCACACTGTAACTCCCGTAAATATGAACCGATTTCGATGTAATTCGGTGTGTACATAGTACATACCAATGTCTCGACCGAGTTCGTTGGCCAGCTTCATCCGCCGTTTTGTTTCGAAATGGCGGCCATTTAAAATTTTAAAAAAAATTTGAAACTTGAAATGTGGTACCAAAAAATTAAAAATGGAAAAATATTTTTTTCTTATGTATTTGACCTTTATACAAAGATTCCGGAGCAGTTTTTGCTTCGTCTATATCTTAAAAAATGGCTGAGTTATAGCATTTTGAATTTCTAGCGTGGCTGACATTTTGAAACGTCCTGAATTTTGTCACGCGATAAAAGGCGTATTTATGAACCGATTTGGATGTAATTCGGTGTGTACATAGTACATACGAATCTCTCGACCGAGTTTGTTGGCCAGTTTCATCCGCCATTTTGTTTCAAAATGGAGGCCATTTAAAATTTTTTTAAAAATTTAAAATTTGAAATGTGGTACCAAAAAATTGAAAATGGAAAAATATTTTTTTCTTATGTATTTGACCTTTATACAAAGATTTCGGAGCAGTTTTTGTTTCGTCTATATCTTAAAAAATGGCTGAGATATAGCATTTTGAAATTCTAGCGTGGCTGACATTTTGAAACGTCCTGAATTTTGTCACGCGATAAAAGGCGTATTTATGAACCGATTTGGATGTAACTTCGTTTATGCATAGTACATACCAATGTCTCGACCGGGTTCGTTGGCCAGCTTCACCCGCCATCTTGTTTAAAAATGGCGGCCATTTAAATTTTTAAGAAAAATTTAAATTTGAATTGTGGTACCAAAAATTAAAAATTGAAAAAATATTTTCTTCTTATGTGCTTGACCTTGATAAAAAGATTCGGGAGCAGTTTTTGTTTCGTCTATATCTTAAGAAATGGCTGAGTTATAGCATTTTTAATTTCTAGCGTGGCTGATATTTTGAAACGTCCTGATTTTTCTCACGTAATAACAGGCGTATTTATGAACCGACTTGGATGTACCTTGGTGTGTACATAGTACATACAAATATCTCGACCGAGTTCGTTGGCCAGCTTCATCCGCCATCTTGTTTCAATATGGCGGCCATTTAAAAAAATTAAATAATAAAAAAAATTAAATGAGATACCAAAAAATTGGAAAATGAAAAAGATTTTTTTTTGTATGTGTTTGACCTTAATACAAAGATTCCGGAACAGTTTTTCTTTCGTCTATATCTAAAAAAAAATGGCTGAGTAATAGCATTTTGAATTTCTCTTGTGGCTGACATTTTAAAACGACCTGATTTTTGTCACGCGATAACAGGCGTATTTATGAACCTATTTGGATGTAACTTGGTCTGTACATAGCACATACGAATGTCTCGACCGAGTTCGTTGGCCAGCTTCATTCGCCATCTTGTTTAAAAAAAGTTGCCATTTAAAAAAATTAAATTTTAAATTCAAAATGAGGTATTAAAAAATTAGAAAATGAAAAAGATTTTTTTTATGTGTTTGGCCTTGATACAAAGATTCCGTAGCAGTTTTTGTTTCTGAAAATTTGTTCTTTTGTTGATATCTTAAAAAATGGTTGATTTATAGCACTTTGAATTTCTAGCATGGCTAACATTTTGAAACGATCTTGTATTTGTCACGCGATAACACACGTATTCGCCTATTTCGATGTAAGAAGGCATGAGGATAGTATACATCAACACCTCGACCAAGTTCGCTGGCTAGATTCATCAGCCATCTTGTTTCAAAATGGCGGCCATTAAATTAAAAAATATATATATATTTAAAGTGAGGTGCAAAAAAATTAGAAATTGAAAAAGGTTTCTTTCTTAAGTATTTGATCTTGATATAAGGATTCAGGAGCATTTTTTGTTTGTCTTTACCTTAAAAAATGGCTCAGATATAGCAGTTTCAATTTCTATTGTGGGTGACATTTTGAAAAATCTGATTTTTTGCATGCGACAGCACTCCTATATATTAACCGATTCCGATGTGAGTGAGCATGTGCACAGCAATTACTAAGGTCTCGACCAAGTTCACTGCTTAGCCTCATCCACCATGTTGTCTTAAAATGACAGGCACTTTAAGAAATTGCCGAATTTGGCAGCCAAATATAAGTTACTTTAAAGAAAAGCAGCTTGGATAAAGCTGACTAATTTCGCGAATTTCTTATTCATTATATTGATAAAAATTAGTATTGAATCTCCTATATTCGGTTTCCACTAAATTGAGCTTCGTGTGTTTGCATGATATAAGTTGG
Source organism: Maratus speciosus (assembly GCA_963932465.1). NCBI lineage: Eukaryota > Metazoa > Arthropoda > Arachnida > Araneae > Salticidae > Maratus > Maratus speciosus. Next base: position 256,681,867 of record OZ010793.1, on the reverse strand, counting down.
CTTTTTTAAAATAAGGATTATGAAAGCTACCTCTTCCTCCCGGCACTGGCCGGAAGGACTTTTTATTATCTGGCTTTCCGCAAATGAGTTTGTACTTAATGAATGTCAATGAGTAGATTTAGAAGAAATGCTTAAGATTCGTATACTTCTTTTTTTCCTTGGAATAGGCTCGTTCTGGTGATTTTCCAATAAGAGCTAAAGCATCAGTAAAAAATTAAACTAAAAATTAAAAACGATAGTTTATGGAAAACCCCTTATCATTTAGCTGCTTTTAGAGAACAACTAAAAATCAGTTCAGTCTATTGCCGATATCTTTTTGAATTTTCACGATATTTGACTAGGTTTTTTTTTATGAATTGCTCCAGAGTTGACTATCAAATCATGAAAAAAAAAATATTTTTTATCTTGCGAGCATGCGGAGATAAAAAATATTTCATTCAACTGCTCATATTTCATCAAATATTTAATATATTTACATTCCAATTATATTATATTATTTCTACTACATTTTGTCAAATCTTCTGAAACTGACGTTAAATTTGGTAATAAACCCTGCATGATATAAATAAAAAACATGCAAAAAATTTTTGAACTTTTTAATAAAATCGATATATCTCCATGAACGTACTTTCTATTCTTCCATAAATGAATGCATATATTGTACAATATCTATATATTCGTAAGCTATAGCGATGGATCATTTCGTGCATTTTATTTTACAGGGTGATGCCACCCCCTCTAATTGTCCTTCTGAACAAACCGCCGCGACGTTGATAAATATGAAGTCAAACATATTCTTCACAATTCTGAAGTTCCAGTATATTTTTAAATATTCGACAAAGTATCTAAAATTGAAAGTGTCTGATCATTAATGGCCATATAGTGTATATTTTTAAAAGGTCGTATGAGACTAAAAGTAGTTGGATGTGCCAATCCCAAAACTTTCTTCTCATACATCTTAATATTTAAAAAAGTAGTTAACAGATGTTAATACTTCAATATTATTAGTTTAATACTGTAGCAACTTTGATTTTCACCTTAAATTTCTGCTTCAGTCAATTAATCGGAATAAAAACGAGTTAATATCGATCATGATATTTATTAAAATTAATAGTTTTTCGTTATTCTATTGTACACCAGCTGTTTGCGAATAGCCGGCTTAGCCGGATGCGAGTTCCCATCGCTGTAGAACTCCCATCGACAATAGAACTACGAAAATTCGAAAAAATTATAGAAAAATCGCTATCGCAGCGCCCCTTTCCAGCGAAATATTTCCAAATTCAAGGAGGACCTGATGGCCGTAGCCAAAAACATATACAAAACAATTTAGTTCAATTCTATGCATAACTTCATAAACTTTTCGATGGCACAATAATGAAAATGGCATAGACATCGCTATTACAACGCCTCCTTCCGGTTGCATATTTCCAAGTTGAAGGAGGACATATTGGCGATAAACAAAAACACACACAAAAAAATTGCTTCAATTCTGTCCATAACTTTATATACTTTTCGAGGTACAATAATGAAAATGGCATAAAAATCGCTATTACAGCGCCCTCTTCTAGCGAAATATTTCTAAATTGAAAGAGAACCTGTTTGCCACAGCCAAAAACATACACAATATATTAGGTTTAATTCTATGCATAACTTCATATACTTCCCGATAGTACAATGATCACACACGGACAGACAGACATTTTGTTTACATATATTTTTTGGGGATATCCGACCCCTAAAACATGTAAATCAGTCGAAAACCGGAAGTCGAAAAAAATTTCGATCACAATACTTTCTTCTATTAAAGATAGAGGAAAGTAAAAAAATGAAGAAGTAATTTTGCATTTGCCCGACCTGGAAGTATAGTCTAGCTACGGGCCTGTATACTCCAGTGATTTCGCTGCATTTTCTGTAAACGAAGGGGTTCTGTAAACCACGCGTTCTTCTGCTCAGTGTGGCGTTGTATCTCCATCATGTGTGCATCAGCCCGCGCGTTTCTAGGCAAACAATTTCGTTTATTTCCAAGGTATGTTTGGGCATTTTTTATTGATTGCGAGAGATCCATCATCTAACCAAAGAAAGTTTCCAGATCCAGCAGACCCTACATATGTGGTGCAGCCGATTATTGATTTTGGGAAGTCCGTGGGTTTGGAGGTGAGTGGTGATAATGTGGAAGAGTTGGTGGATGAACACAGTGAAGAACTAACCACTGAAGAGCTGCAAGAACTTCAGCTAGAAGTGCAACAGAAGACAGATGAGGAGAATGAGACAGGGGAGAATGTGCCTTCTTCAGATAAGCCTTTAGTGCGCAGCTTTGCATATATGCAAACAACAGTGCTTTGAATTTAATAGATTTTTTTATTCGTATATACCTAATTCACACCAGAAAATTAAAATAGCAATATTTACTTTAATTAACAACAGACATTCTGTTCTTAAACAAAGAGAAATTAAACATTGAAACTTTCTGATGTAAAGTCAGATTCTCTGAACCACGTCATTTCTAGGACGTATTCTATCATGAGAATTAAAGGGTTAAGGACATCTTCTCTATATGGAGTAAGACACAAGACTTTGTGGGGGAAAATCACCTAGACAAAGCTGCTGCAAGCCGTGTCTGCAACTTGTTTAATGATGATGCCTTGCACCATTTAGGCAAATCTTAAAGAGGCGACAGAAACAGACCACTTTTTTTTAGCGACATAGCTCTCTGACTCTGAAACTGGTCCTAACGCCAAAAGACGAAAAGGGGAAGTGACCCCAGATATAGTGCTTTGAAACCATACGCCAAGAACACTATATTAATTTCTTACTGTTTTTAGTACTAAACGCAATTCGTATTCTTTATAAAATGTGTTTTTTAGTACGCATTTTGGAGTGTTTCGAACGAATTAATTAGAAGAGATTTATGTTCTTCATATGTTTTTTTACATCTTTTAATTTGTGAATAAATAATACGTTGGATAGCAACACCTTATTTGTTTTGAATTAATTAGATTTACATGGATTCATATGGAAATTATTGCCTCGGTTTTCGTCGGTTTCGGATTTCGCCTATTGTTTCCGAATGGATTATCGACGAAAACCGAGGTATCACTCTATTCTTTTAGCAACTTTTAGCTTAGTTTGGATAATTATTAGTTATTTTCATAAATACTATTATAGGTATAATATAATTTTCTACATGTCAAGTCATATTAGCGTCATTCACAGAGATAAAAAAAAAAGTTTGTAGCTGCAAAGGTTTTGCTCGACTCGAGGATCAAGCAAAAAGGATTAATAATTTCTCGCGACGCATCTCAGATTTAATGTACAGGAATATGTTTGCTAAATCTATGACGCCTTATCAGCAAGCTATGATAAAAAATAATATAATGTGACAACAATAAGTTCAGAGAAAAAATCGTGAAACATGTATAATGAGGGGTGATCATGGTCATATGGGGATGCGGCAAGAGTTACAAATTAGAATCATGCATTGGTCGAACTGTACCCGACTCGAACTCGAAAATTATATTTGTAGTAAACCAACCCGAATGTGACAAAAAAAAAAAAAAAAAAAAAAATGTGGACCCGAACTGGACAAAATAATTATCGTTGACCGGAAATACGACATTTCAAAAAGAAACCGACGCGAATACCGAAATGAAAGAAAATTAACACTTATTTTAAATGCAACTGTGTAAGGAGTAAAAATTAAATTTAAAAAATGAAAAAACCCGACTGCTTAAAAAGCGAACTAATTAATTATTTCTCATCAATGTTAAACTATCTTTTATATTACCTAGCTATTTTTTTTTTATTTACTTGTATTATGACTTTTAAGTTGTGTTTAATTGTTAACTTCTATCTATAAACACTGTTTTGATGAAGCCTATAGATGTCTATGATGGTTAGAGTTGCAGTAAAGCTACAGATCCTACCTACACAACTTCCAGGTTGTGTAATATTTAAACGGAGTTTCTGACTGTAAAATAGTCAATGAAACATCGTCTTCATTTTGAAAGACCTATCAAATGATATGCCCCTCAATAGGGTACGTAATTTTTTTCGTCTCTATCGCCATTTTGTATTTTACGGCCGCCATTTTGAATTTATAAAAACAAAACCTAGCCTATAACCATCGGACGATTAAGACGAATCGGTAGAGACGTCATTCATTAAAATCCATCCAGCCTTTGTGATGTTTCGAGCGTATAAAAAAATCCACATACCCAGATACGCGTGAAACACATAACCCTTCTTGGCAGTCGGGTAAAAATAGTCTACATCATACGTAAAATATGAATTTTATGTTTTTATAGTAGAAAATACTCGTAAGTTTCTTATATATGCACTTATTTTAAATGCAATTGCATAAAAATAATCTACATCATATATAAAATATTAATTTTATCTTAATAATGGAAAATACTCGTAAGTTTCTTATATATGCACCTATTTTAAATGCAATTGCATAAAAATAATCTACATCATATATACGAGTAAAATATTAATTTTATCTTTTATAGTGGAAAATACTCGTAAGTTTCTTATATATGCACTTATTTTAAATGCGATTGCATAAAAATAATCTACATCATATATAAAATATTAATTTTATCTTTTATAGTGGAAAATACGCGTAAGTTTCTTATATATGCACTTAATTTAAATGCAATTGCATAAAAATAATCTACATCATATATAAAATATTAATTTTATCTTTTATAGTGGAAAATACTCGTAAGTTTCTTATATATGCACTTAATTTAAATGCAATTGCATAAAAATAATCTACATCATATATAAAATATTAATTTTATCTTTTATAGTAGAAAATACTCGTAAGTTTCTTATATGTGCACTTATTTTAAATGCAATTGCATAAAAATAATCTACATCATATATAAAATATTAATTTTATCTTTTATAGTGGAAAATACTCGTAAGTTTCATATATATGCACTTATTTTAAATGCAATTGCATAAAAATAAACTACATCATATATAAAATATTAGTTTTAATCTTTTATAGTGGAAAATACGCGTAAGTTTCTTATATATGCACTTATTTTAAATGCAGTTGCATAAAAATAATCTACATCGTATATAAAATATTAATTTTATCTTTTATAGTGGAAAATACTCGTAAGTTTCTTATATATGTACTTATTTTAAATGCAATTGCATAAAAATAATCTACATCATATATAAAATATTAATTTTATCTTTTATAGTAGAAAATACTCGTAAGTTTCTTATATGTGCACTTATTTTAAATGCAATTGCATAAAAATAATCTACATCATATATAAAATATTAATTTTATCTTTTATAGTGGAAAATACTCGTAAGTTTCATATATATGCACTTATTTTAAATGCAATTGCATAAAAATAAACTACATCATATATAAAATATTAGTTTTAATCTTTTATAGTGGAAAATACGCGTAAGTTTCTTATATATGCACTTATTTTAAATGCAGTTGCATAAAAATAATCTACATCGTATATAAAATATTAATTTTATCTTTTATAGTGGAAAATACTCGTAAGTTTCTTATATATGTACTTATTTTAAATGCAATTGCATAAAAATAATCTACATCATATATAAAATATTAATTTTATCTTTTATAGTGGAAAATATTCGTAAGTTTATTTTAACCTTTAAGGGTGTATTCGAAAAAATATTTTTCCACCCTCAACAGCTCAAAATTTTCTGAGACATTTTCAGATTCATTTTTAAAAGTAAAAACATGAAACTTGCTGAAGTGATTTTTGAAGAGATGATGATTTCATTTCCGTGTGATTTAATTTTTCGCTCAATTCATTAGAATTTGATTTTTAAACAATTATTTTTTCAGTATGACCATTTTTTTCATTCTCAGATCTCCCGCTTAGGAAAATTCGGTTCAAAACATGAACTTTGACAGCATGTTTTGCAATATTTTCTGCATTTATAAAAAAAAAAAAAAAAAAAAAAAAAAAAAAAAAAAAAAACTGAGAAGCACGGCACATTATGTAGTTTCTAAATAAGAGAATTTCCAAGTTTGAAACGTTTGAGAGCAAAACTGAATTTAAAAGTGAATCAGAAAACAAGCAGTTTGAATTGGAATACACCCTTAACCCCTTGGGGACGAGGAACCGGTATTCGTGCCACGTAAACTGCTCAGAATCGGGGATTATTCTCGACAGTTAATTTTTATTGTAAATTTTACCTTATTTTGTCCGAGAATTTTCCCGATTCAATTAGGCAAAAATTTTTGTTTTAAAAAAACCGGTGATTAAAGATTAAAAAATCTGTAAAAGACGCTCGTCCCGAAGGGGTTAAAGAAAAGCTTTATTTTCGCTTTGAAAAAAACTTAGCACTCCAAAACATTTTTTTTTTTTTAAACCTTAGTCTTTTTAAAGAGAAAGGTAATCTTGTATATGATTTATTGAAAATCTACATATTCTATATGAGAACGTGAATGACTTGAAAGTTATAACAGGTAACTTAAGAAATTTTGGAAAATATTATTTGTAGTTGACAAACTTTGACATGAATTTAAAGATTTTGATGAGATCTTTTATTTATTTACTTATTTATTAAAAAAAAAATTTCATGTGCAACTTGAAAGCTATACAGGTAACTTCAGAAGTTTTGAAAAATGTCATTTGTAGTTTCTGTAACGAGTGTACAAACTTTGACATGAATGCACAGATTTTGAAGAGATCTTTTATTTGTTTGCTTATTTAATCGGAATATTTTCATGTATAACTTAAACTTATACAGGTAACTTCAGAAGTTTCGGAAAATATTATTTGCAGTTGCTGCAATAAGCGTACAAACTTTGACATAACTGTATATATATTTTGATGATAATTTTAATTTATTTACTTAATATTGGATATATATGCACCTACTAGTATCATATAACTCTTATTTTTGGTCTGGTGGCCTGCATGTACACTTATTACTCTGTATGTCTAAAATAGAAATGATCAGACGGCCGCAAATTGAAATGTACTGTTGAAATTAAAAAGACGGGAGAATAGGCCTTTTAACCCTTTCGCTGCGTTTTTTTTTTTTTTGTTTGTTTGTTTTTTTTTTGTTTTTTTTTTTTGTTTTTTTTTTTATCAAAATAGGTTCAAAAACTGAGCATTTATTTTATTACATATTTCAAATCAACATATATTTTAGAGTTAAAATATGTAAAATATTTTTATAAAAGAGTTCGTTTTTTTTAATATAGAATTAGATCATAAAAAAAAGATCCCGGAAATCGAGGGTTGCGCAATTTTTGCTGTTTTTACGTTGCCCGCGGAAATCGCGGGTTGAGCAGCGGAGGGTTAACTTGTGCAGTTTTCCACTAGGCGGTAGGCAAAAATGCTATTTTTTCGCCTTTTTTGTGTGTCCCAGATCAGCTTAACACATACGTGAGTGCGAAGAAAGGTTAATGCAAGTATGTAATGAAATGTTTTATTCTCTTAATGACGTAGTGAAAGATTATTATCGCATTGTAAATGGCCCCCATTTAAACTTTGATCCAGTTATTGGATGTCGACTCCAATTGTTTCCCTCGCTTAACGATTAGGTCCTTGGAGGTCAAGAGTAAAACATGCGATGCTAGTAGTCATCTGCATTGTCCGTGGTGTGATAATGGATCGAAAATTCGAAACTCAGTATCAAAAAGGTGACACCCACGACTGTCATAATGGAAGCTTTTTAAAATCGTTATACATGTCCTTTTATCTATAGCATCACTGATGTAGCGACAACCGACAATGCAATTCTTTTCCGCGACAAATTTACACGCTCTTTATATCTCATCAGGGCACCTAATTATTCCTGCTGACGTAATTCAAACATGTAAACAAACAATAGTAGTAAAAATGTAATAAAAAACAGCGGATAAGAAAATGTACTCCATATTTTTACAATTACGTCTCACTCTTGAAACTGTAAGATGCAAGAAAATCATTCAGTTACTTCAAATTTATGGTTAGTTTAATGGGGTTCACACACGGGAAAATACAATTTTGGATGGAAAAAAAGTAAAATGTAAATATGTTTTAATATTATTTGATATAAATTATCTTTAATATTTAACGAATTTCAGAAAAGCAATAGTTACGATGCACAGTTTCACGCTATGTTACGAACATTCCCGGATTTTATTAGTGTAGTTTAGAACCTACTTGAGCATGTCCAAACACTCTGTGTAAAATTCAAACATATGTTTCGAAATACAGGGTGTATATAATTGAATATCCCAAATTTACAGGGCTATTAAAAGAAAACATAAAAAGTATCAGTTGTTGTTCATCGGAAATCAAAAATAATAAGTGTTTAACCCATTTATGCCTGAATTTTTGTCTTCTTAAATTTGTTGGTAAAATCCCTTTAAAATGTTGCAAAATGAACTGGAAAAATACTAAGAAAAATTACGCTAAAATATTTTTGTATTTATTTTACAAAGTGTAAACGTACTAAATATGAGAATATCCATATATGGAAAAACGCATAATTATATGTTTTGTCTAAATTTACATAAATTAAGCTTTTAAATTGCATATTATATACTATAATTAGTATTTTTATAAACTATTAAAAAAATATATTTATTTCTTCACAGAGAACTAATAACATTATAAATATTATTAATAATAAATTAAGAATAATCATATTTAAGACTAAAAAACAATTTATCTCAAAATCATAATGAAAAAGACTTTATATAAATAACTATCCCCTAAATGGCTAAAAGAAATATGTACCCATTTGCGCCTAGCGCCCTATATTTTGTACGTTACAAACATGCATAAAAAAAAATAGGCTTGATACATAATTTCGCAATTTAAAAAAATACGTATTTCAAAGAAGTCTACAAGCTAAGATTATAACTTATTTATTGGATCCTTGATACAAAACATACAAATAAACTTACTTTTTACATTTCGCTAAATGAAAAATCTATAAACACCGAAAAAAGTCTCTCATTTAAGTAAATAAATATTAATCTTATGCTATCATCTCTCGGTAATATAGATAAAGACATTTATAGAGAAATTACTTCATACAGTTTTCATGTTGTAACGAAGAAGAAAATTATAAAAATTTATTGAAATTTGAAACGTCCCAAAAATGGGACGCTAGGCATAAATGGGTTAATGTGAGTCCCTCCAGAAATACGAACGATATCGAGGTGGTACGATAATTCATCTCATACTTCTTTCAGCATGTCCGCTGTGTCTTTTTGAATGGCTGCAAATATGCGTGTCCTAAGTTGACTTGTGATTATTAAAAAAAAAAAAAAATCTTATAAAATTAACATACGCAATAATGATTCCGTAAGCCGCTGCAAAAAAGTACTTCAGGATACCGATTTCTGTTTCACTAGTAATGTTTATGCTTTTTAGAAGATTCTTGTAGATATTGAAGTATATAACCATCTATCACTTTCTGAATACATTGAATTTTTTTAACATGCAACACATAATCCATTTGAGACATTTAATTATAAAACAAGTAGGTAAGTGTAATCACAGATCGCACAGAGGGTTTCGTTTAATATTCCTTTCATTCCACATTATTCTTTAATTAATAAAGCCAAATTGATATAATTTATAATTATTAAATCTTTAAAAACCGCACATAAAAAAGTAAAAAAAACGCTAAGGTTAAAAAAAAATATTGCGCCCCCCCCCCCCCCCCCCAACGAAATTTCTCACGCCATTCTTTAGAAAACTTTTTATTATGTATTATAAACTATCTTAAAGTTTCAAACAGATCGCCGGTTAGATTTCCTAATTTAAATAAAATGGCGTTATTTTAATTCCACATTCCAGCACCAGGGAGCGCATTCTATTCTTAACAAAGCTGTATCTGAACGAAACTCCTTTCTACAACTTATCCGTAGATACATTAGTCGAGGGGGTGGCGGTCTTAAACACCAATTTAAGATATTTGCTGAAATTACTATTCTAAAATAGTGGTATCTACACTTGTGAATTTTTTTTTATATTGAACAAGTTGCATTTATCTCAGGACTCCTTCAAAAAACCGCAAGCAAAACGGTAGAGAACGCTACAGTTTAAAAATGGTCTTAAGCAAGAATTCAAGATATTTGCTGAAATTACTATTTGAAAACAGTGGTATCAACACATTTTTATATTGAATAAGTAAAATTTATGCTGTATGTTTAAAAATGTGACACCGTTCTGAACAATGCTTTAAAAGCGATCCGTTCTATAGTTTTTCTATTTTTAACAAATTGCCGTCAATTGCGCGAAAGAGCATTTCTTTTATAAATTTAAAAATCGATTTTTTCATAAATCGGAAAATTGTGGTCCGATTTTTTTTTTTTTTTTTTTTTTTTTTTTTTTTTTTTACATTTAGATTTTATGAATCAGCGTATGAAATAACATCCGGATGCGAAAGAACCAAATTTGTAAAATCAATAATTAAAAAAAAATTGTACTGCGATTATCAAACCCTAATATAAAAATCTCTCTTTTTCTTTCCCTGTCACGTGGCAATGTGGTCCCTGTGCAAAAAATGCAATTCTGGAAGTAATTACCAAAAATTAATTATTTTCACTTTCGATTGTCGAAATTAAAAAATAAAGACATATTCTGAAAGAGAATGAAATTTTACGTCGGATGACGTAAAATTCGTACCTCAAAAATCGATATTTAAAAAAATTTAGTTCTTGTATAAGAAATTTATGTTCGTTTCTGACCACAAGACCACCTATTTCTGACCACTTATTTTATATTCTCTCGTTTTCCACCGAAAATTCAGTTTCATCACACATCTGTCGCCTTCACAAATGAAGGAAAATAAGATTTTTTTCTCGATTTTTAACGAATTTTCGAGTTTTTATGGTACGATCGTGATAATTTTTAGAATTTCTGAAAGCTGATTTTTTTCCTTGTTGTGGTACTAATTTCGAGTTTCTGGAATGCGTAGAAAAACAGTTATCGCGCCTTAAAGAAATCGCCAGTCCTTATCTGCCGTTAAAATGACACCTGTTTTTAATCCGTGGAAGAGGTCGTTTTTGTAATTTGATTAAAAAAAATCCATGCTTTTGTTGAATTATGAATGCTTTTCCGATCTTGTGATTGGGTTTTTTAAATTAATAACGTCCGTTAATTACGACTTTTTCAAAATTTTATGATTTGTCGTTTGATGTGAGATGTTCAGCCATAAGTATGCAAAATTTCAAGCCCCCAACATATATAATTTCTGAAAACGGTCCTTGTGACAGACGGACGGACAGACAGACAGAGGAGTAAGACGAATAGGGTTTCGTCAGATGAACGAAACCCTAAAAAGCGTTAACATTGCAAACGAATTTTTAAATTGTAAAAGAAAAAAAATATTTTTTTTCTGTCAGCAAAAATATAAAGAAAGATTTAAGGAGTATATTTTTTAAAAATGAACATTCGTGAGTCTTCTGAAGACGTTGTTACTTTTGTCTAGCTAAAATATTGGGGTTTTTTGTTTCCGCGTGTGCGATTTCAGCGTAATTGTACTGATTCCTCGTTCAAAAATTTTGAACGTTCAAAATTTTTTGTTAAAGATAAAAATGTGCTTATATAATAACATTAAACCATTATAATGTTAAGTGCAATCATCAATACTGAATTTATACATTTTTTCTCAGGGAGATTTCTAAATGTCCGATAGGGAAGGGAGCATTTCAGAATTTCGAGGTGAATTTTTCGTTACGAAATCTTCTAGTGGGGATTTTGATCATTTAGTGAGAAATTCTACTCCTTTGAAATCCAATTCATCCCAATAGCAGGTAGTATTTATTCTGTAATAGTTAAAGCAAAAGATGGCTTTTCTAAAATATCTTGTGCGTTGTCAGCAGGCTGACTTTGGTTGACCTAATTAATACCATTAACAATTGGAATAATTCATTGTTCTGTTAAATATTTAATTAATTATTGGTAATTATAATCCTACGATTAATTTAAAAATGATTGCACGTGCATTGAAATGATTACATGGATTTAGAAATTATTATCTCTCATATTTATTGATTTTTAATTCTATCTATACCACTGGTTTATTCATAAACATAGATTAATAAATAACAAGTGAGTAAGTGTGATCGCAGATCGCACAGAGGGTTTCGTTTAATATTCCTTTCAAAACGCTTTATCCTTTTGCAAAATCTGTTAGTTCCACATTTCGCAACTAGGGGGCGCACTCTATTCTAAACAAACCTCTATCCGAACGAAACTCCGTTTTACAAACAATCCGTAGATATATTAGTCGAGGTGATCGGGCCCATAGCACACGAGATAGGTAGGCGCCCCCTGAAGGTAAAAATTGAAACTAGAATATGTACGGCTATGGTGCATAATGTGAAAGAGTGGTCAAAGGAGTGTCGGCAAAGGTTAGAAAAGTGCAACCCGTGTGAAAAGGGTGGAGGTTAGAAAAATTGCTAAAAATACGGAAGTTAGAGCCCGGAGGGATAAATAATATAAGAGTTTTTGAAAAAATTATGATTTTTTGTGTGATCGCAAGTGTTCTGCTATAAGTATGCAAAATTTCACATCTCCAACTTAATTAGGAGCTGAGTTAGAAAAATTGCTTAAAATACACACGTTAGATCCCAGAGGGGTAAATATAAGACTTTTTAAAAATTTTATGATTTGCCGTTTGATGTGAGGTGTGCAGCTATAAGTATCCAAAATTTCAAGTCGTCAATTTAATTAGGGGCTCAGTTAGAAAAAAAGCTTAAAATACACAAGTTAGAGCCCAGAGTGGTAATTATAAGGCTTTTTCAAAATTTTAATGATTTGTCGCTCGATTTGTGGTGTTCAGCTATAAGAATCCAAAATTTCAAGTCTCCAACATATATAGTTTCTGTGAACGGGCTCTGTGACGGACAGACAGACAGAGGAGCGAGACGAATAGGGTTTGGTCAGATGAACGAAACCCTAAAAATAAATAAATAATTGCTATATACTTCAGTTAATATCTGAACAACTAAAAAATCTTCACTGGGAGAAGTAACGACGATTTTCCAATGAAAGAAAAATAACTTCGAAATTCGCATTCCTGCAAGAAGACGATGAAAAAAACCAAAGTAAGTCAACGCCCTCCGTTTTAAGATTCTGGCAGGGCGAGATAGTCTTTCGCATCCTAATGAAGACGCATCGCTGTTGGAGTCCGAATTCTGTAACAAAATGGACAGGATATACACCCGAAACTTTTTCGGGTGCGGATGATAAATTTCGCTACTTACGAAACGCGAAACTGGAAACGGTTTCTGAATCACAAACAGTAAGGTGAAAAAAAAAAAAAAAAAAAAAAAAAAAAAAAAAAAAGGGCGGCGGTAGTTGCCAAAAGAAGTCAGTCAAATTTTAGGTTTTTTTAAAAGGGAAGATTTTTTTTTCCCATAGAAAGATTCTTCAAACCACGGGCGTCGGCAGAACGAAATCCAGGGAGCAGCAATAGTTTTGAACAGATGTGCCAGTTTTTTACAGCCTTGGACCCGTTTTTTAAAACGAAGAACATAAACACACACACACACACACACACACAAAACCAGAATTCCCCATGCAGCAAATATCAGTTTATACAGAAATTTAATGGTAAACAAATATTGCATATTTAAAAATAATTTTGCACCGTCATTTTTCAAAAAGGAGAATTGAAACAATAATTTCTATTTTGGTCAGTGTGACTCTCCCCCCTCTCCCCCTCCCACACACACCGAATCCCTTTTAAAATAGCTTTTAGCCACATAAAGGTTAGAAAAAAAAAGCAGAGCTAAAAATTTATTTTTACGTCGTGTTCAGGAGAGTAAAGCCCTTTAATGAAATTTCTTTGTTCTGTTACTTTTCTTAATGTTTAATTATTTTAACTCGCCTGTGAAGGATAAATATTACTGCTTTTTTCATAATCATGGGAGAGAAAAAAATTAGTCAATTGAATTTCAAAATCCAGCAAGAGCCAATAGACCTCCCTCCCCGCTGTTAGCACCTATGCTGCGAATGATGCTTTATAAAAGCAAAGGATTAAATTTTCATTTTTTTTTTCTCTTCGAAGAAGTGTCGAAATTATTTTTTTCTAAAGTGCTATTGGAATTAATTTCCTAAAAAGATTTGAAAATTTCTGATTTTCTAAAAGTTTTTTTTTTCTTTTAAATAGTGCCTTTTAATAGTTTCTTTTAATAGATTATAAGTTAAATTTCTGATGTTTTTGTCGGAGTTTCCTCTTAGTCCGCACAACTTCGAAGAAAATCCTTGTTATTTATATGCTGCCACCACCCATATGATTACTTGATATCGGTCACTCACTGAGAGGATTGTTTAAATGAAAACCAACGCTTTCAATTAACTAAATTAACAGTTTATTTACACACTATTTACACAACGACAAAACACTATTTACACTTACAAACTCGGATATAGGTGATCCGGTTCATAAATTGAATACAGTAAATGCTGCCTGTGTACTGTTAAACTACGTTAAACCACTCTAACTCTACACACGTTAAATTAGCTTTCCGGAGATCAATCTCGATCTCCCAACACATAGGTGCTCTAAGCCTACTCTCTATCTCTAAGAGCTATACACAGTGACTACCTACGCTTGGCGCTCTCGGCTCCAACTGAGCCCTACTCCTCTATCTCTCCGAGCTCTCCCCAGGAACACAAGCCCACTTTGCCCGCTACGCTCAAAACTGACTATCTCAGCAGAAGAGACTGCCTTCCAGCAACCCCTTGCTCCTTCTCAACGTAACCCCTCCGGGGTTTTCTACCTGGCTCTCATTCCAAACTCTTTTCTTCGTTACTGGAATGCTTTTGTCTCCCCCATCTTCCACAGACATCTCAAAAGGTTGGGCACACCCCTCTCCAACTATCTTTTTTCCCCTTCATACCATCTATACATTTTCACCGGCTTAGATCCAGTTTTAGATAAAGAAAGACTGTTATTTTGAAATTCCAGTACACAGCCCATACAATATATAATATATTAAGACAAAAATAATATAGAACCCCAGTTCTAATAGCAGATGTTTCTCAGAACCTGACAGTTTTCACAAACCATTTTACTGAAGCTTAGGATTGGAAATAAGAAACTTTACTTCAGTTTATTTTTAAACGTAGTCAAAGTAAAATTTTGTGAACAGAAATAAATACTATAAAATCAGTCTTGTATTAAAAGAATTTACTTATACAGGTACAATATACTATAGTTAGTTTTTGTGGTGCCATACTTCAATGATTGCGCTAGAGAAAAAAAATAAAATAAAAGTGGTAGTTTCCTGCCCTAACCAAAATTATAACTGGGATTTTTTTTTAAATTTAAATAAGAGCTACGAATTTTTCATTTCGCAAATATAAAAAACTTACTTTCTTTCTTTTTTAAGTGTGGGGGGGGGGGGGGGGGCTATTGAACATCATACAAGAAAACTTATTTATGATTAGTTTTTTCATTGGTGGCACAGTATTTTAAGTGAGGTAAAGGAACAGATGAAAAAAAAAAAAAACTGGATGCAGCAACCTGATAGTAATGAAATCTCAACGGCAAAAATAAGTAAAATCGGTAGTGCCGTGTTCACTACATAGGATGCATGTCTTCCTCGCAACCATGGAAAAAAAAAAAAAACCTGGATGCAGCGCATGTATGTGCTCTTTGCACCCATGTGGGGGAAAAAAATCATTGGACGCAGTAACGTCACTGTATAAAAATATCAAAAACATGTGGAATTCGATAATGCCGCGAACACTATTACCGCTGGGGCAACTGGCCTATACCGGGGCCGTCGCGAAAAAACTTTCTTCTCTTACCAGGAGAAAGTTGTTTCGCGCCGGCCCCGCCTATACACCAACCTCTGGGAAGAGGGCGGGGTGAGGTGGGGATAGTGTTTTTTAAAACTCTTTTTCATTAGTGTACTTAAAAGTAAAAATATGCCGATTTTAAAATTCTTGTTTTATAAATGAAAATTCTCATTTTGTATATGACTTCACATTTCTATGTAAAGCCCATAAATTATAGTTTAAAAATTACTGGGATTATCACAATAATTAAATTTGTGATCAATTTCTATTTAAGATGGCAACAGAAAATAATATATATATGTTTATATATCTACCCTAGTATATAAAATCCTAATGAAACGAATTTATGAAACGATTTTATGAAACGACTGATTAAATATCTGATTATGTTTTACAGCTATTTCTCCTAAAGTATGGAACGTTTAGCGGTGAAATTAACTCCATTTATCCGTAATGATCCACAGGTTTCAAAAATGATATTAGAATTTAAAATTTTTAATTAATTTTCGATATATTATTATTATTTTTTTTAATGACATTTGTATGATGATGGCAATTAGATCACTCCATTTTTGTGGAAAAAAGGGGAAAACAAAGGGATTATTAAATTTCGTATTCGACATTTTAAAATTAAAATTGAAATTATCTTTTATTTCAATCGATGGTGAAGACAATGTTGTGATTAAATTATGTTTTGCAGGAGGGAAAAATATAAAAAAAAATTTCACATTCCGATCATCCAGAATCAGTTTATTTTAGAAACCAAAAATCGTCTGTCACTTTCAAATTCCACAGAGATTTAAAAAAAAAAAAAAAAAAAGTTTTCTTTTCAATTTTAAAGAGAAAAAACATCAATAATCTTAAAAACGGAAATTTTTTTAAAAATAAGAATTAAATGACCACGTGTTAAGAAAAGTTACGTCAAAATCTTTACACATAAATATTAAAAATGTACGAAAACTTTAAAATAAAATTATAACACGCGAAATGCATTTAAAGGTGATAATTACGTCATATGTAAAAGGCCCAAACATTAACTATGGTAATATTTAAAGTGCCTAAAATAATTAAGTTATTACACGAGAAAAATTTTAATGGTGAATATTAGGTGATATTGAAAAAGACCAAATAATATTTCCAAATTCTTTTTTAAGTGAAAAAAAGGTATAATTAACTTTTAAATTTTCTATGGGGCACCCTCCTATTATTTTATTCTAAGTATAAAATAAAGACTTCCACAAAAATTTCAAATTTTTAAAACATTTTTTAAGGGTCGCTACCAAGGTTTGAATATTTAGAAAAAAATTAAAATTTGACATATTTTGTAATTTAATAATATATTATTAATACAAATCCATAATCATTGCCAAATTGAATCATGGTATGGTATTAGGTTGTAAAGACTGTCATTTGTTTCAAGTTTAAACATATTTACGCGGTCTATTGCCCAAAGACAGACAAGAGTATTTCATGTCTACACTCTATTTCACCTCAACTTGGCAGCATTGTGAAAGGTAGAGAACCTAACATTCCGCCTAGAAAAATAGTTCTCCATTATTTTTTAATCTTAAATAGATAAAATGCGTAGGAATTTATAAGATAATGTTTATAAATTATAGAATTTGATTTTTTTATATTCGTAAAATGTCGTACTAAATGGCCATATTCGTATCAAAAGCAGAGCACACAACTTAAAAAAAGAGTTTTTGGCAAGCGTTCCTTTGACTGTTCACTGGGATTGCAAAATTTTAGAAGACATTTCAGGATCTGAAACTGTAGACAGATTACCCATTATTGTTTCATGCAAAGGTACTGACCATTTAACTAGCTGTTCCAAAACTTCAATCAGGAACAGGTGAGGTAATAGCTTCTGCTGTTAACGAAATATTGTAGTCGTGTGGAGTACTTAGCAAGTAAAATGCAAGTTTTGATACAACCTTTGTTAATACCGGATTATCACTAGAAGCTTGTGTTCTTCTGGAACAGAATATGGACAAAGAAATGATTTGGATTGCCATCATCACATACTTGAAATGCTGTTTTTGCTCTTTATCTTTTGTATGAAGTTTATTGTATAACTTTATGAGTGCTACCACACTTTCGGCTACATCATTAACAATTTTGACTGAAGTCGCTAGTGCCTTACATGTTTTGTAGGTTTCATTTTCATTCCAGTTAGTCACATCTGTTTCAAAAAAGTCTGAAGGTTAAGCCATAATTTAAAAAAACCCTGAGAGTGCTGCTTGTTAGAAAATCTTGCAAGTCATTTTGGAGAATGACATCAGGATCAGCACGTGTACGGTTCAAGGGTTCATAATTTTCTTCATTTTTCAAAGCATGCACCATTTTTCTTTCACTTTCAAAAAAGACATTATCGAAAAATTCAAAAGCAACTAGTTCTTCTGTGAAGTACAGAAATGTCCTAGGAACTTCTTCAAAGCACAAAAAGAAATGATTTCATTTATATTTTCGTCTTTTTTCAAGTTCTTCAGGAGCAATAAGTCATTGGGCCTGATACCAGCTGTGAATGTAGATTTTCATTACAAACGAGCAAAATTGACGAACTCCAGATTCTTCCTGCTTAGAGAGTTTAAACTGATCTCTAAATAAATAAACCTTGAGCGAGTATATGGCCTTCATCATCCCTGTAACACGATGCAACCCACCTGGGGCTCTAATGTAAAACCACTTTCGGGTACTCCTCCTAAGAAAATTATGGCAAGCACTATCAGTTCCTTGTAATCGTCCCTTTGTTGTAAAATCATTAAGATGATTTTGAGAAAATTCCGTAATTTCTGACGCATTATGTGTTATTTTTTTTCATTCATTAAATTGTCTAAAATATGCCATAATCGATAGACATCCACGAAATTTTAAATCGTTTGAATAACAGTATGTCTGATCCGCTTGGAACTCCGAGAGACTTAACAACAACTCCCTCAAGCATATTTCAAGGATGTGATGATGGCAAGCCAAATCCTTTCTTTGTTCATATTCTAATCCAGAAGAGCACAAGCTTCTCCTGATAATCGGGTATTAACAAAGGTTATATCAAAAGTCATAATTTTACTTGCTTGTAATCCCCACAACTCCAATGTTTCGTTAACAGCAGAAGCTATTGCCTCACCTGTTCCTGATTGAAGTTTTGGAACAGCTAGTTAAATGGTCAGTACCTTCACCTGAAATTATAATGGGTAATCTGTCTACAGTTTCAGATCCTGAAATGTCTTCTAAAATTTTGCAATCCCAGTGAACAGTCAAAGGAACGCTTGCCGAAAACTCTTTTTTTTTTTAGTTTTGTGCTCTGCTTTTGATACGAATATGGCCATTTAGTAGACATTTTACAAATATAAAAAAATCAAATTCTATAATTTATAAACATTATCTTATAAATTCCTACGCATTTTATCTATTTAAGATTAAAAAATAACGGAGAACTACTTTTCAAGGCGGAATGTTAGGTTTTCTACCTTTCACAATGCTGCCAAGTTGAGGTGAAAGAGAGTGTAGACATGATATACTCCTGTCTGTGTTTGGACAATAGACCACGTAAATATGTTAAAACTTGAAACAAATGACAGTCTTTACAACCTAATATCATACCATGATTCAATTTGGCAATGACTATGGATTTGTATTAATAATATATTATTAAATTACAAAATATGTCAATTTTTAATTTTTTTCTAAATATTCAACCCTTGGTAGCGACCCTTAAAAAATGTTTTAAAATTTTGAAATTTTTGTGGAAGTCTTTATTTTATACATAGAACAAAATAGGAGGGTGCCCCATAGAAAATTTTAAAGTTAATTTTTTAAGGACCACCCTAGGGTATATATTGTAGTTTGAGTGTTTTATTATAATTATCGTAGATAGATGTAATAGTAAAATCTATTCGTCGTTGTCCGGTCATCCAAGGCTGTCGTATAGATGGCTGGCGACTTCCCCAACATGGTTTATTAGTGAGAAATTGCAGACTCAGGCATCGGCCGGAGTAGCTCAGTGGTTAGAGCAGCAGTCTTGTATACTGTGGTCTCGGGTTCGATTCCTGGCTGTGGCTAATTTTTCACTCCAGTTGTGTTTATTGTATTTATTGTATGTATGTCTGTATAATATTTATATATACCTTTAACTGTTGAATGCAGGCGTTATTTATGTGTGTATGTGTGTTTTAATATATATTGTAATTTGAGTGTTTTATTATAATATACAGGGTGTCCATAATTAAACGGCCCTACTTTAAAGTTGTCTACAGACAAAGCTATTGTTCATGAAGTTGTGATATTTGATGAAAGACATAATAAAGGGATAGGAATTTGTTTAAGCTAAAAAAAAGTATAAATAAAAATAGTTCAAAATTTCGCCACCAGAGGACTATTTTTAATAAATTATACATTTAGCGTTAAGATAGATTAGAAATTTTATTTATTAACTTAACCTTATTCAAAAGACAGCATTTCCCGTCATGTTCCAAGAATTTTCCAGAACATACTGCGGCCAACTGTGGAACATGCTATCTTACGATTCCAGAGGGTATCTGAAAATTATGAAAGTCATGCAGAACATGTTGGTTGTAACAAAATTTGTTAAACTATCGTAAATGTATGCTTAATGTGTAATTCGTTAAAAAAAGGCCTCCTATTTTTTTTTTTTTTTTCGCTCTAACAAATTCCCATACTTTTATTATGTTCTCCAAAAAATTTCACAACGTTCTGAACAATAGTTTTGTCTGTAGACAACTTTAAAGTAGGGTCGTTTAATTATGGACACCCTGTACATTGTAAAAATAACATGAAAATGCAGGATGGCGTATTAAAATAGAGAAAAGAATTCATGAATAAGCTAAACCTGTTCTTGAAATACCTAAAACTCGATCAAGACATAAAACATGAGCGTAAAATTTCTAAACACAATGCTTTTCAATACGTGGATCTGAAATATATTCCAGTTTTTTTAATCTCAAAATAATAGAATAGAAGAATATTGTCCATAGCGTCGTTATAAAACTCGAGAAGATAGCGTCATTTTTAACCTAACCATTTTATACAAGCTGGATTTCAAATGTATAATTGATCTTACTTATCAATCTCGAAAACTGATGTCATTTATTACGACAGCTATGGATGAGGCCAAGGTAACCCAAAAATGCCCATTCAAACTGAAAAGCATGGCAACGCGATTACAGAAGATAGACGTGCTGTTATACTGATAATATCATTCAATCTTCCGTAACCTGGTAATATTTTTAGACAGGGCTCATTAGTATACTTTCAGAGGCTGCAAAGCCTGAACGGGTGTTGGCGCTTGGCGGGCGTAGCTCGCAGGGGGCTGAGAACCCTAGTGTACATATATATATAGCTGCAAATGTTACTTTAAATTATTGTAATTAACAAATATTTATTGTTCAGTCACGTGGTAGTAGATTGAATATCAATCATGCCTGAAAATTATTTAAAATATCTGGGATTTCTAAATTGTTTTCCGACTTGCAATCAAATTTTAATTAAAATTAATATTTTAATTGATACGAACAAAAGAAAAAATAGTTTTTTAAAAACACTCTTTGATAAATCTCCCTTATTCAATATTCATCTTAAAAATCAAGCGCTAAAGTTTTTGACTGACATTAATGTTTTTCAAAAAAAATTGCTACTCCCAAAATGAAAAAAACTCAATGTTCATTTTTTACGTAATATTATTCTACACTATGTACTGCATAAAACGCGAAAATTCCTATCTCGATATATGCTCTGTAAGTACCCTAAATTTGTTTGTAGAGCACTGGGTATGAGCAACTTGTACCTTTCTTCCAAAAACATAAGAGCCATCTTTATAATTTTTTTTTCGTCGTTAGTTTGTCTCATGGACATCATTTGAATTGAGAGAATTTCAAACACACATTTTTTTTTTTTTTTTTCTTGAACTGAAAGGCGATACAAATGTGCTTTTATTCAAAATCTCAATAAAATAGAAGTATTTCTTTTAAAAAATCCGTAATTCATTTGATAAATGTAGATTGAATAAACTTATACAAAAAAAAATTGTGATGATGTTAATAAATGGTTTAGGAGAAAAGGTTAATTTAGTTAAAATGTAAAACAGCTCAATAACCCCTTAAGTTAAATAAAAGAATGTAAAAAATAAATGTATATTTTTTGTGAGATTCTTCCCACGGAAGTACTATCAACAATATGTTGTCTAATGAAAATATACTACATAAAAAAGTGATACATATCTAAGATCAGATTCATATCTCTTACATAAAACTAAAAGTAACTGTGAGAAATATTTCACACCTTTTAATCAGAGTTTTAGATAAAGAAAAAATGTTTTCAAGCTCTTGAAGGAATTTTATCTGTAATATTAGATATGTTGTGTCTTGTTTAGTATTATAACGATGAATGGGGCATTACAGTTCAAATTCGTCAGTTTTAATGCATCTTTTCATAAACAAAATGAGAGTGTTTTCGTTTGTGTTCGACCGAAACAAGTTTTTAAGACAGAATTTCGGTTATTTTTCTAGTTTCGACCGAAAACGAAACTGTCTTAAAAATAAATTTGAAGTATTTAATGCATACAGATACATTATATATATATATACGCTCGCCAATCCCCCGTTCAGACATCGCAGATTCTAAAAACACGCTAATTTGATTGGCTTTAAAAAGATTAAAGAAGATTGAATTATAATTTAAAAACCTGTAGCAATCTCCTTGTAGACGGATTTCTATTCATTTTTCTTTGATTGGGAGCTTTTAAGGCTAAATCAGCTGCTGTTAAGAGATCCAATGGCTGTTTTCGTGCTTGATTAAATAAGATCAGCTAAACATTTGAAAATAAGCTAAAATAAAATTAATTAAGTAAACAGAGTCTTTTCCTCCCGGTATTTTTAACAACCTTATAAACAGATAGACATAATACAATACAGACATTTTAAGTATATCGTTTTAAATCTGACCTAATTTTCACCGAAGTTTTCTTCCTCTTTTTAATATTCATATGAAAATAGTACTTTTGTTTTTTGAAAGGAAATATTATTATTCCCGGTGTCTTAGAATTAACAACATTAATTAAAAAGATCATATCGAAAAATGAAATAAATATCTCTCATAGATATAATTTTAAATTTAAATTGTTTGGCAGCATTATTATTTAGCCATTTTAAATGTGACGTAATTTCTCCAATTTACTGCTTTTAACGCATATTAATGTATTATTTTTTTTCTCTTTTAATATTCACGTGTAAATACAAATTTTATGACGTAATTTTCAATATTTTCCCTTTTTTAACCCGCAATCATTTAATTCTAATTTTAAAGTTTTTTTTTTCTGTTTTTAATAGTCACGTGTAAATAAATTTTTAGCCGTAAGAAAATATTATCCTTTGCGCTGTTTTTATAAATGGCAACAATTTAAAATAATAACATTTTCTAAAATATAAAAATATAGCTCTTGAAATGATTAAAATTTTATTAAAACAAATAAGAAATTATTATTTATTTATTTATTATTATTATTATTTAATGAATTATTTTTTCCAATTTTTCCTAGAAAACATAATTAAATCACAATATTATCTTCACTTGCGATTGAAATAAAAGATAATCAATTTCAGTTCGAAAATGACGAAAGAAAAGGGAATCTAATAATCCCTAAATTTTCCCTTTTCTCCCTTTTTTCCTCAAAAATGGAGTAATCTAGTTGCCATCATTACTTAAATGTCATTAAAATTAGAAAAAAAATTAATATCTCGAAAACTAATTCGAATTTAAAATTTCTAATAACACTTTTGACATCCGCAGATCAATACGAATAATTTGTGTTAATTTCATCGCCAAACGTTCCATATTTTAGGAGAAATAGCTGTTAAACATAATCAGTCGTTTAATCAGTTGTTTCATAAAGTCTTTTCTTAAATTCGGTTCATTAGGGTTTTATAAATGTAGAGTAGATATATATAATTATTTATTAATTATACGTATAAAGAAACATATTTCTGACAAACACACATATGCATTTGTAATATGTGCTCCTGTTTGGAAACTTTATATCCAAGTTGGCTTTCTGTGCCTCTGAACAAAACTTCTAATTTTCGTATGAAATGTGATGCAACTCATCAATTTCACAGAGCGCTTTCTTAATTATACGAATTTCATCTGATGAAAAAAATGTTTTAGATATAAATACCTCGTTTTACCTTTTATGATGAATTTTGTAAATGATCATCAGTTGTTTTATTCTGTACCTTCCTTAGATCGCGTTCAAAACACTTCAACAATATTCAAACTAAAATTTTTCTATCGCTATTAAGTCTGAAGATTGTAATAAGTACGTGGAA
The DNA here is from genome assembly GCA_963932465.1 of Maratus speciosus. Lineage (NCBI taxonomy): Eukaryota > Metazoa > Arthropoda > Arachnida > Araneae > Salticidae > Maratus > Maratus speciosus. The sequence goes on along the minus strand of OZ010793.1, from coordinate 256,657,749 downwards.
AGCGTTTCAAAATTTAGTCCCATATGAATTGAGTCCTTATAAACAGTGAAGTTCATAGCAATAAATAAACAGGCTCTCATTTAAGTCAATACAGCTAAAATCGATGAGCGATGGTGAAAATTCTGGAAGGAAACGAGATTTTAGGAATGTAGATACGAGGGTGTGGTATATCAATAAGTTTTTGCCCTCACATAGAAATAATTGAGTGAAATTTACGAAATTGCTGCATTTTACGGGTTCTTTTCTATATAGTCAGTGTGCATAGTAACACATTTGTGCAACCGATATTTCAAAAAGAGGGGTGAGGGTGTATTCCAGGAGGCGCGATAGTAGACCCAAAGGGGGCATTTTTCTAACTTTTACCGACCCCCACATGTGACAAATTATTGGGATGCATGCTGATAGCACCTCGGAGCCCAGAGTCAAGAAAATACAGTAAAAAAAAAAATCAAAATGTGTACCAGAATTTTCGAATAATAATCTTCAGTATATTTAATCACGAAGTATCTGCCATTAAATAAATAAAATATTATTGTTAAAAAATTCTGGTAGATGTTTTGGATAATAAAAAAAAAATACACTAAATTCGCAGCAGTGCCTTCCAGATCATGTTATGGCCTTCATATTTATAAGGAATCGACACATGCTTGGCAGTTAATATGTTATGAGCCTTCACTAGTCCCGTGAAAACACTCGTTTGCTAATGTTAAACCAATGACAACGTTCTTTAAACATTTCTCGTTTACATTAGAATATTTAAAAAAAATTAATCACAGGAGGCTCAGATCGATCTTTAATGGGTACATTTTTTACTTTCTCTATTTTGGTTGCAGATTTTTTTCTTGAGATCATTTTCTGTTTCGTAACTGATTCAATAAAAAAATAAAAAAATCTGCAAACAAAATTAAAAAAGTAAAAAAGTACACGGTACTTCAGCTATCCTATTGAAAATAAATAAAAACCATTTTAAAATGTTGAAATGGAAACGAGAAATTTGAAAAGAACGCTGCCATTGGTTTAGCATTAGCCTGGCGAGTGACCACAAATGATTTGTGTAAGGCTCTCGAGGTTAAAGTTTTTAAGAACATTCCAATGCCCCACAAAGCTAATAAATCACGAAGTTATTGAAATGCGTTTACCGTCATGCTGCTTTTTTAAATGGTCATTAGAAGTCGCATAATTCGAGATTAGATAAGAAAAGTCTGACGCTGTCTTTTAAGGTTAGTTTTCTTTTTTCTTTTTTTATTATTTTTTTTTTATTTATTTTTTTTTTTTGCGGCGTACATTTAAGTTAAGATAATACCTATGAAACAGGTTGTGAGAAAATCATTAAAGGGATTAAGAAATAAGATGAAAACGACGTGAGATATCTACTTACATAAATCGAATAACAAGAAAAGAAGTGAAAGTGAAACATGCAAAAAGGTCTTGGAAACGAATGTAAATGACATGAGAAACCGTAGGAGGAAATCCAGACAGAGGCAATTTTTTGGAATAGGTGTAAGTGTTCTCTTTTTTTTTTTTCTCCCTTTAATGGAGAATATAATTGTGAAATAAATTAAACTAAGAATTTTTGGACAAAATTTCACTGAAATGTAATAAACAAGCTTCTACCGGCTTTTTTTTTTCTTTGTGTGTGTGTGTGTCAAAATAAAGAATTAAAAGAGGTTTTTCTTTTCAGGAGAAGTCCCTGAAACCCCAGTTTAAGATAAAATTTTTAAACACATGAACGTAAAAAAGAAAAACTCAAATAAAAACTGCCTTCTGCGGTGCAGCCGCGATCCTCCCCCCCCCCCTCCCCCAAATAAAAAAATCTTAGGGTTTTTCTTTGTTTGTTCTTGTTTTTATTACTATTATTAGAATTTATTTAATCTATTTTAAATCAGTTGAGACGAGTAAATTTTTAATTTTTAATACACAGTTTTTTTTAATTCATGAGAAAAAAAATGTTTTTTTTTATTTAAATTTGAAAATCAAGGATGGCCAATTGCGAACGCACTTGTTAAATATATTTTACAAAACTCTCTTTCAATGAAACGAAAAAAAAAAAAAAATCAAATGTAAATTTCTAGATAATTTCCAATGCTTTCAAGTCCCAGACAGTAAACACTGGAAAATCCAGAAGTAACAATAAGGTTAAACATTTTATTAGCCCCCGGTACGGTATGCTATTTCTTTCTCCCAGCTTATTTTGTGTATTCCAAAAAATAACATTACCTTACAGAAGCCATAGCTGTAAAACAAAGCAGTACGATTAAATACTCTATAGCAATTTTCTAAACTTCTAAGCATCGCACATTTTCGTTTTTTATACCGTCGTATTGGGAAAAAAAAAGTTTTTTTAAATGCATTTTGTTTGAAAACTGTATCTCCATTTATTTTTGAAATATTATTTTTTTTTGTAGTTTTTTTTTTCTTTTTTTGTAGTTTTTAGAGCAATTTGCTGAATACTGGCAACGGAAGTACTCCATTTCTGTAGAAAGTAAAGGAAAAATAGTTCTAAAATAGTAATTATATATGTTTGTTGCCATTTTCTCATAACAACCGAAAGAAAATGTAATTAAAATACGTGCTATTTTGAAAAAAAATATAAACGAATGATTTCTGTTTAAACAATGGAGCTATTATAAACTATATTTAATTTTAAGTATCTATGAATCATTAGATAGCCTTTTTTATGTCGATTTTCTTGAATGACGGCATCTTTTTGCTGCATTTGTGCATTATTTCGCGATAGTTATGTGCTATGCATGCTTTACTGTAGATGTTTAAGAGTAGATCGTAAATGTGGACTTCTTAAGCGGGTGCGAATGACGTCATTTTACATAAAATAAAACGTGTGCTTTAAGTCTTAAAATTGAAATATGTTTTGTACTGCAGTAGAGTCCGGCTTAACCGAGTTATTTTCTTCTGATGGACTGTTGGCTTCTATTATTATGAAACAGCCATTATAAATGAAGCGTTAGGTGAAGATGAAAGAGCAGTCGTAAAAAGTTAGAACTCTGATTTTCTGGTCAGAATGGGGGGAAAAATATCCATATTTTTTTTTTTTTTTTAATTATCAGAGTTATAACTTTTTACGACTGCTCTTTCATCTTCACCTAACGCTTCATTTATAATCGGCTGTTTCATAATAATAGAAGCCACCAGTCCATCAGAAAAAAATGAAGTAATGGAAATGCCGGGGGCGACACTAAATTCTGAAAAGGCACAATTCCTGTTCTCTAGTTTTGTATGCCACTTCACGCAATGTGCTCGTATTTCAAAGAATTATTTAGAAAAAGGCGAAATGTGCAAGATATAATGAACTTATAATGTGTCTGGACTGCTGCAACTCATGATGACACCTGGAATTCGATAACCAGTTTTCTTATATTATTATTGTTTAAAGAAGTGAAAAAAAGATCAGGAAAAGTTAATGCATTGCATTGTTTATCGTTATTAAATCATAACCATTTAGAATACTGAAGAAAGGATGACAATAATCATTGGAGAAACACGGAATATTACTTTGTTCAGGCTACACATAATCTACGCGCATAGGGTCGATCGCACTTCACGGAAACAACTTTCACAATTAATTTATATGCATAAAGTTCGCATTTCTTCCGTCTTTTTTACTCTATTGGATAGTCTTGACTCTTGGATACAATTTTGTATCGAAATTTCCATTATAGTAGAATGTAGGGCTTAGGGAAGAGCATTCGCTCCTTCCTGTGTATGTCCAAATCTTATCTTTTTTCTCTCTCTCTCTTCCACGCTTTTGAAAACAATAGTAAAATTTATTCTTCTCAAATAATTTAAAATAATTAAATACTAAGAGGAAAATGAATTAATAATTTTCATCATACACCCTCCTCCTAAGATCCCCGTTGAAGACAAAATTTTAGTTATTTTTTTATGTTCATGTGTTTAAAAATTATCAAACATTATCAAAATATACCATCGTCTACTAAGTGCCAAAATGAGCGATATTGACAATAATAACATTCGAAGTGAATGCTCATAGCAATAAAGGGTTGCTACAAACACTGTGTTCTTACATACTATTCTTACTAAAATACGCCAACTAGCGTGTACTTAATAAACATATTAGTGCAATAAGGTGAGAAATCCTTTAATTTCTTTAACAATTATTTGGTGTTTTTCAATTAATTTTAGTGAAATTGAGATCTCTTAAGTAATACCTACACACAACAGGTAAAGATAAAAACAGCTGACTAACCTCGAGATTTAACTCGTGAGTTCAAGGGCAATCGTAAGACATTGATTTGGGAAGAAGCAGGTGGATTAAGAAACAACGTCAGATGATGTTGTTTACAATGAAGCAGCTGGTGTAGTGTTGCAATCAAGGCCCTCTCACATTTAAATCCTGACCTATTGTATCTACTGGAATACACGTAAATCATCATGTTTACGTTGATTACTAATAAGGATAGATAATATCAAAAAATGAGGATATAAAAAAATATCAGATAATCATCGTTTTTAATTCTTAATTTCAGAAAGACGATGTGGAATTTTAAAATTTTCCTGTTACCATGGTCGCCGGCCGGGGTCAGGGTCTCCCCGGATTTTGAAATTTAATTATTTAAATTTTCTTTACCTCTTATGATCTTCCATAAAAAGTTAATTATTTAAATTTTCTTTACCTCTTATGATCTTCCATAAAAAGTCCAAATAAAAAAAAGGGAAAAAAGACAGCTGAAATAAGGAGACACCAGTTTAAACAACGAAAAAAATATCATATTTTAGGGAGGGTTTGAGAGTTTCAATAACAATGTAAACTTGGGAGGGGGGGGGGATGCAATACATTAAGTTATGTTTGGAGAGTATTTCATAATTTTTGCATTTAAAAAAACAAAAAAGCTCACTTCGTCCTTGGTATTAATGCAAACAAGGATGTCTTGAAAATGCAGAGTGCCGGCTGACCGCTTGATCCGAGAATTCCCGAAACTTCAAAAGTAAAGGGAAAAAATCTTAATGCAATTAATCTTTAGCGTATTGGCTATAGCGTAGAGAAGGATTTTTATTATTATTATTATTAAATATATAAATAAAGCAGCACTTAAAGAAAAAAAATCATCCAGCTAATGGCTTTAAAATGCTTGTAAAATATCGAAAAGTGAAATTATTAAAACACAATCCTACGTGGCGCCCATAGAGAACTCACTTTTGAATGTTTGTCTTGAATATTAAGAGAAATCAGTCGAGCTGTTATCGAGCATTCCAAGCGGCCAAGTAAAAATTTGTCGTTTGCAGCAAAATGTGTTGAAAGTTTGCTTTCATGGGGCAATTAGTTACAACAGCATATTTGTCACTATAACTTTTGCAATAACTCGGTTTCAAAAAGTCGTTTAGTGGCTAGATCCAGACACTATAAATTAACAGGAAAAAAAAAAATTAGAGTTCCCCCTTAAATCACTCTCAAAGGTTAAGGAAGGATCATTTAGTCTCATTGGAAGCCCTTATACATTGGAGGCACAAAATTATATGATGTTCTATATTTTTGTTTCACATGTTAAAAAAAAAAAGTTTTTCACAGACCTCTCTATAAATTCGGGACACGAATGCGTTATTTATAAAGTTTCTCCTTTTTAGGGCTAGCTATGTGTAATATAGAAAATTTTGTAACATTCATATGATATATTTTATTGTACCAATCCAATTTTTCTGCATTATGTATGATTCTTTTTAGCTGTGATGATTGGGTGCATTTTCGAAAAAAGGTGCCAGATTATTCGGCTGTAAACACAACTTTGTTTCCAAGACAAGCTAGTTATTTTTCCGTTGGGAAAAAAGAAAACTCAGTCATCAGATATAATTATACAATGGCACCAATGAAAAATGAAATTTTCACAGATATTGCCACCTTCAAAAATAACATATGTTAATTTATAAAAGAAGACATTATAATAAACACAAAACATACCCTTAATTTTCAACCATTGATTTTCTCACTATATGATTTGAAAATCGGTTCTCTAAATCATATATTTAATGAATGAGCTCGTAAAGTATTTCGAATAAATCGAACAATGACCATTTAACGTTTATTCCAATTTAATTAAGCGAAGAGAGATTTTCAATTTCAGGGTAAGGGAATGTTAAATACCAATAAACTTACATCACTTAAAATAATTATTTTTTGGAACACTAATCTTCCATGGGTTAAAGTTTCTCTTCATAAATCGATGAATTGAACCTACTTGAATGAAAAATAGACTTCTGAGAATTGTTTCAATAAGTTATTTATAGCATATTAAAGTAAAAAGAGGTTGTCGACATTTTAATGAACTTTACTTTTGTAAACTTGTTCAAAAGTTTTCCAAATTACGCTTTTAAATCCCTGAGGATTAAATTCGGAGTTCAGTACCTAATTATAATAGCCTTGGGCTCCTTTTATGAAACTACGAGTACTTACTTAAGCCAAATTTAAAGGGAAGCTGAAAAATAGTTATTTCTGTTTAAATTCTGGTAAAATGTTCATTTGTTGAGTTACAATTAAAACTGAATTACAGTAATGAAAAAAAAATGATTTTTCAAAATACTTTAGAATGAAAATATGCATATTATGTGTGCAATTTATTTATAGGGTACTTTTCTATTTCAGATATGTTTTCTATTAACTACTTTGTATATTTTTGTATACTTTCAAAATTTTTATATTTCCAGCACTCCATTACATATTTAACATTTAGAACTACAGTTATTTCTGTTTAAATTCTGTTAAATCGTAATTTATTAAGTTATTATTAAGTCTGAGTTACATAAAGTTTTTTCAAAATACATAATAATGAAAAAAAAGGTGCATACTGTGGACGAACTTTATTTATATAGGATACTTTCCTATCTCGGATATTTTTTATATTTCTACTTTTCAAATACCACAACAGTTGCAAATAGGTATTTGCACTGAAAAAAATGAAGTACTCAAAAATGAGTAAATCGGTGTACCCATATCGAACTGAGTATTTTTGGATCAAAAATGAACCTATGCTTTCTCAATTTTGAAACATCACGTATTATCAAACCTAAACAAAACGATAATTTTGTACCCTGTAATGGTTTATTTCATTTATGACGGCATAAATGATCTTTATTAATGTAAATATTAAATTATGCACAGAATTTTCAATTAATTTAACAGTGCTTGGAAATAATGCTCTTGTCATAAAAATATTCGATTTGGGTATATTGTTAATAATATTGCTATTTTTCTTAATAAACAATCAATTACACTTTTCTTGTTAGTAACTTCGAACAGGAAATAAATGTCAGTACATATTTACTTTAATTTTTAGGTTCAGAGGGCGGTACATAACGATTCATATTTGAGCACAACCGTGGAATCAAAAATTAGTACACGTGTTTCTCAATTTTGAGTGCATTTGGATCGGAGCTATTTTGTGTATGTGACGTATTTAAAATTGAGTATTTTTTACTCGATTTTCAATACCCATTTTTTTTAGTGTGAGCATGCGAAAAAAATTGAATGGGCATTTTCTTATGAGACACTTGTAGGAGTAAATTTTTTAATTATAGGTTATACATTATAGTACATTATTTGATAGGCACATTCAATCTAGTTGTATGCTTTATTAATTCTAAAGATTTATTTGATCATATTTTTCAAATAACGCAACACGAAAATAATTGAATATTATATTTGCCTTAGCAAGTTAAAAACAACATTTATTAATTTAGTTGACATTTGCGAAAAGATATGGAAAAGATGTTTACTTTTTAAATGCGTTGTATGCAATCACGATTTTAAAACTAACCCCTGATAAGTGAGAATGTATATCTTAAATTTTTGTCATCTAATACAAGACAATCTGTGTTGTAAAAATGTGCAGAAAATTTCTCAAGTTACCAGGTGAATGTTATTCCCATTTTTAAATGTTTCTGTTTTGTTTTTGTTTTTTATTATTTATTTATTTATTTATTTATTTTACTAAAACTTTGAATTTTCTAAAATTTCGTTTATCGTCCACGTCTTCAGTTTGTATTAATTAATTTATATTTAAAACTCACATTTTCGTATTATACATCATTATAATTATTTTTTGGGGAAAAAATGGAATTGAGATAATTTTATGAGTTATAAAATTAAAAATTGCTTACATTATAAAGTTTTTATCAAAAATTAATTCACTGAAGCTGAAGATAAAATGCATGTAATATAAATAAATAATACGCTGTTGCAACGTTTCCCAATCCCTTTTGAATGGCAAAACACCTTGGATTTTTTTTTTTTAAGAATCCTGCGGCACACTGCATTTTTTAAACTCAACTTTATCATATTATATTAATGTATGGAGTGCTTTTTTTCACAGAATGAATATAACAAGAAAGAAAAAATCATTCGTCAATCATAGATTATGAAAAACTTTACAACACATTCAGCATAATATAATAAAACTTTACCGTTTAATAAATTCGAATATGATGTTTAATTGAACCATTTGGAAACACATAACTCATTGAACACCCAATTTCAGCAAGTCTCATCTACTGTCGGAACAATTTCCGAATTCTTTGAGCAGCCCTGTATATATGATGTATAGATTTGTATCTATGCATACATGCAAAAATTTAATTAGGAAAAAGTCCTTCCGGCCAGTGCCGGGAGGAAGAGGTAGCTTTCATAATCCTTATTTTAAAAAAAGCCAACTTATATCATGCAAACACACGAAGCTCAATTTAGTGGAAACCGAATATAGGAGATTCAATACTAATTTTTATCAATATAATGAATGAGAATTTCGCGAAATTAGTCAGCTTTATCCAAGCTGCTTTTCTTTAAAGTAACTTATATTTGGCTGCCAAATTCGGCAATTTCTTAAAGTGCCTGTCATTTTAATACAACATGGTGGATGAGGCTAAGCAGTGAACTTGGTCGAGACCTTAGTAATTGCTGTGCACATGCTCACTCACATCGGAATCGGTTAATATATAGGAGTGCTGTCGCATGCAAAAAATCAGATTTTTCAAAATGTCACCCACAATAGAAATTGAAACTGCTATATCTGAGCCATTTTTTAAGGTAAAGACAAACAAAAAATGCTCCTGAATCTTTATATCAAGATCAAATACTTAAGAAAGAAACCTTTTTCAATTTCTAATTTTTTTGCACCTCACTTTAAATATATATATATTTTTTTTAATTTAATGGTCGCCATTTTGAAACAAGATGGCTGATGAATCTGGCCAGAGAATTTGGTCGAGGTGTTGATGTATACTATCCACATGCCTTCTTACATCGAAATAGGCGAATACGTGTGTTATCGCATGACAAATACAAGATCGTTTCAAAATGTTAGCCATGCTGGAAATTCAAAGTGCTATAAATCAACCATTTTTTAAGATATCAACAAAAGAACAAATTTTCAGAAACAAAAACTGCTCCGGAATCTTTGTATCAAGGCCAAACACATAAAAAAAAATCTTTTTCATTTTCCAATTTTTTAATACCTCATTTTGAATTTTAAATTTAATTTTTTTTAAATGACAACCCTTTTGAAACAAGATGGCGAATGAAGCTGGCCAACGAACTCGGTCGAGACATTGGTATGTACGATGTACAGACCAAGTTACATGCAAATAGGTTCATAAATACGCCTGTTATCGCGTGACAAAAATCAGGTCGTTTTAAAATGTCAGCCACAAGAGAAATTCAAAATGCTATTACTCAGCCATTTTTTTTTAGATATAGACGAAATAAAAACTGTTCCGGAATCTTTGTATTAAGGTAAAACACATACAAAAAAAATCTTTTTCATTTTCCAATTTTTTGGTATCTCATTTAAATTTTTAATTTTTTTAAATGGCCGCCATTTTGAAACAAGATGGCGGATGAAGCTGGCCAACGAACTCGGTCGAGATATTTGTATGTACTATGTACACACCAAGGTACATCCAAATCGGTTCATAAATACGCCTGTTATTACGTGAGAAAAATCAGGACGTTTCAAAATGTCAGCAACGCTAGAAATTCAAAATGCTATAACTCAGCCATTTCTTAAGATATAGACGAAACAAAAACTGCTCCCGAATCCTTTTATCAAGGTTAAACACATAAGAAGAAAATATTTTTTCAATTTTCAATTTTTGGTACCACATTTCAAATTTAAATTTTTCTTAAAAATTTAAATGGCCGCCATTTTGAAACAAAATGGCGGATGAAGCTGGTCAACGAACTCGGTCGAGAGATTGGTATGTACTATGTACACACCGAATTACATCCAAATCGGTTCATAAATACGCCTTTTATCGCGTGACAAAATTCAGGACGTTTCAAAATGTCAGCCACGCTAGAAATTCAAAATGCTATAACTCAGCCATTTTTTAAGATATAGACGAAACAAAAACTGCTCCGAAATCTTTGTATAAAGGTCAAATACATAAGAAAAAAATATTTTTCCATTTTCAATTTTTTGGTACCACATTTCAAATTTTAATTTTTTTTAAAAATTTTAAATGGCCGCCATTTTGAAACAAAATGGCGGATGAAGCTGGCCAACGAACTCGGTCGAGAGATTGGTATGTACTATGTACATACCGAATTACATCCAAATCGGTTCATAAATACGCCTTTTATCGCGTGACAAAATTCAGGACGTTTCAAAATGTCAGCCACGCTAGAAATTCAAAATGCTATAACTCAGCCATTTTTTAAGATATAGACGAAACAAAAACTGCTCCGGAATCTTTGTATAAAGGTCAAATACATAAGAAAAAAATATTTTTCCATTTTCAATTTTTTGGTACCACATTTCAAATTTTAATTTTTTTTAAAAATTTTAAATGGCCGCCATTTTGAAACAAAATGGCGGATGAAGCTGGCCAACGAACTCGGTCGAGAGATTGGTATGTACTATGTACATACCGAATTACATCCAAATCGGTTCATAAATACGCCTTTTATCGCGTGACAAAATTCAGGACGTTTCAAAATGTCAGCCACGCTAGAAATTCAAAATGCTATAACTCAGCCATTTTTTAAGATATAGACGAAACAAAAACTGCTCCGGAATCTTTGTATAAAGGTCAAATACATAAGAAAAAAATATTTTTCCATTTTTAATTTTTTGTTACCACATTTCAAGTTTTAAATTTTTTTAAAAATTTTAAATGGCCGCCATTTTGAAACAAAACGGCGGATGAAGCTGGCCAACGAACTCGGTCGAGACATTGGTATGTACTATGTACACACCGAATTACATCGAAATCGGTTCATAATTACGGGAGTTACAGTGTGACATAGGTCAGATATATATATATATATATATATATATATATATATCAATTTTGAACGGAGGGTGGTTTCGGGGTCTGGGGGTCATGATCGATGAAAATATACCAAAATTTTTTGAAATCGCTTTCCTCCGAACGGCTGCAATAGGTAGCTTTTTTGTAAAGAAAGCTACCTAATACATACCATAGTTGAAAATTCCCCTTTAGCTATTTTTACTATTAAGGAGAATGGTACAGTTGCGGGAAAAAAAGTGAACACCCCTTACTAACTCTGCAAAAAAATTATCGTAGAAGAAAGTTACAGGTACCACACGATTGGTAATAAAGTTTACTTTCAAATGATGTATATAAAATTTGCTTAGGGGGCCATCTACATATTAAAACGAACCATAACTTTGTTTTTCTCAATAGCAGTACACAATTTGACAGCATAAATGAACTCTACACCTTTCAATTAGCCAAAAGACAAATTTTTATGCAATTCATACGATAAGTTTCCGAGAAATTAATTATTTTAAAGCGAGCGTATTTTAGGAGCTGGATCCAAATTGAAGTTGGGTACTCAATTGTCCACCGAGATAGCCTTCTTCTTGATCAAGGCATCTTAAGCGCCACTCAAGCAGTCATTGAAGTCTGCTAGATTACAGGATAGCATAAGAAATTTCAAAATATCTAATCATTTCTATCATAGGCGGCCCCTTAAACCATCATCTTGCCGTTTTTACTTTCTTCTATCGTTACAAGAAGAAAGTATTGGATTCATAAAAATTTTCAATTTCCGGTTTTCGACGGATTTACCCGTTTTAGGGGTCAGAGATTCCGAAAAACATGTTTTTACAAAATGTCTGTCTGTGAGTCTGTGGTTCTGTCTGTCTGTATGTGACACAAATTTTGTGGGCGCTCTATCTCAAGAACTAATGCACGGAATTTGATAAAAATTTATATTCAAGTAGTCCCTAATATAAATTGGTGCTGATTAGTTTTTGGTGTAAATTGCCCAACAGATGGCGCTGCTATGCTGCATTTTGCAGCATTTACACGATTTTCGTAATAGCTCTCTCTCAAGAAATAATGCACGGATTTTCATCAAATTTCAGATTCAGTTAGTCCTTGACATGAATTGACGTTTTGCACCTTTTTGGTGTAAATCTCTCAATAGGTGGCACTGCTGTGCAGCATTTTTGTGATTTCCGCAATAGCTCTATCTCAAGAACTAATGCTTGTGTTTTCAACAAACTTCAGGTTCAGGTGTACCTGGATAGGAATTAGTGCTGTTTATGTTTTTGTGTAAATCGCTCAACAGGTGGCAGTGCTAGGCAGGATTTTTCACGATTTCCACAATAGCTCAATCTCCAGAACTAATTTACGGATTTTCATCAAACTTCAGATTCAGTTAGTCCTTGACATGAATTAACGTTTTGCACTTTTGGTGTAAATCACTCAACAGGTGGCGCTGCTATGCTGCATTTTTTGTGATATCCGCAATAGCTCTAGCTCAAGAACTAATGCTTGGATTTTCAATAAACTTCATATTCCGGTATACCCTGATATGAATTTGTTCTGTTTGTGTCTTGGTGCAAATCGCTCAACAGGTGCCGCTGCTATGCTCCATTTTTCAGAATTTTCCCTATAGCTCTATCTCAATAACTAATGCGCGAATTTTCATCAAACTTCAAATTCAGATATACTTTGATATGAATTGGTGCTAAATTGATGTCATTTCTTGTACTATTTAAATGACTTAATTGACGCGATTTATGTAGAAGAAAGTTTTGTGATGGCCACAACATACTAGTTTAAGCATAATTTGAAAACTACTTGGAAGAAAAATGTGAAATTTTGGATTTTCATAAAGCAAGACTTAATAAATCTAAATCCATCAAAAAAATTGTAGGTTGCAATCCGTAGTTTTTTCGAATATTAATTTCATAATTCATATCATAAAATTTTAAAAATTGCAAATTCACCGTGTTTATGTTTGAGTATTTTAGTATTATTGCTGCACAAAAAAATTAGCACATTAGGCGTATAATTTCAGGAGATATTAATAAAAATATGAAAATGTAATTTAACATTAGAAGCACTAAATTTTGAATGTTTATAATTTAAAAATTTATCATTCAAATGACTTGAAATTTGGTGTCTAAGCATAGTTTGAACCTAAGATTTGAAATATCTTGTTAAAATCGGGTATTGTTATTGAAAAAAAAATGAAGTTTGGGTTCGTTTTCATGTATGTAGATGGCCCCCTAAGCAAATTTTATATACACCATTTAAAAGTAGACTTTATTTTCAATCGTTCAGTACCAGTAACTTTCTTCTACGATAATTTGTTGAAGAGTTAGTGGGGGGTGTTTACTTTTAGGTAGCTTTCTTTACAAAAAAGCTACCTATTGCAGCCGTTCGGAGGAAAGCGATTTCAAAAAATTTTGGTATATTTTCATCGATCATGACCCCCAGACCCCGAAACCACCCTCCGTTCAAAATTGATATATATATATATATATATATATCTGACCTATGTCACACTGTAACTCCCGTAATTATGAACCGATTTCGATGTAATTCGGTGTGTACATAGTACATACCAATGTCTCGACCGAGTTCGTTGGCCAGCTTCATCCGCCGTTTTGTTTCAAAATGGCGGCCATTTAAAATTTTTAAAAAAATTTAAAACTTGAAATGTGGTAACAAAAAATTAAAAATGGAAAAATATTTTTTTCTTATGTATTTGACCTTTATACAAAGATTCCGGAGCAGTTTTTGTTTCGTCTATATCTTAAAAAATGGCTGAGTTATAGCATTTTGAATTTCTAGCGTGGCTGACATTTTGAAACGTCCTGAATTTTGTCACGCGATAAAAGGCGTATTTATGAACCGATTTGGATGTAATTCGGTATGTACATAGTACATACCAATCTCTCGACCGAGTTCGTTGGCCAGCTTCATCCGCCATTTTGTTTCAAAATGGCGGCCATTTAAAATTTTTAAAAAAAATTAAAATTTGAAATGTGGTACCAAAAAATTGAAAATGGAAAAATATTTTTTTCTTATGTATTTGACCTTTATACAAAGATTCCGGAGCAGTTTTTGTTTCGTCTATATCTTAAAAAATGGCTGAGTTATAGCATTTTGAATTTCTAGCGTGGCTGACATTTTGAAACGTCCTGAATTTTGTCACGCGATAAAAGGCGTATTTATGAACCGATTTGGATGTAATTCGGTGTGTACATAGTACATACCAATCTCTCGACCGAGTTCGTTGACCAGCTTCATCCGCCATTTTGTTTCAAAATGGCGGCCATTTAAATTTTTAAGAAAAATTTAAATTTGAAATGTGGTACCAAAAATTGAAAATTGAAAAAATATTTTCTTCTTATGTGTTTAACCTTGATAAAAGGATTCGGGAGCAGTTTTTGTTTCGTCTATATCTTAAGAAATGGCTGAGTTATAGCATTTTGAATTTCTAGCGTTGCTGACATTTTGAAACGTCCTGATTTTTCTCACGTAATAACAGGCGTATTTATGAACCGATTTGGATGTACCTTGGTGTGTACATAGTACATACAAATATCTCGACCGAGTTCGTTGGCCAGCTTCATCCGCCATCTTGTTTCAAAATGGCGGCCATTTAAAAAAATTAAAAATTTAAATGAGATACCAAAAAATTGGAAAATGAAAAAGATTTTTTTTGTATGTGTTTTACCTTAATACAAAGATTCCGGAACAGTTTTTATTTCGTCTATATCTAAAAAAAAATGGCTGAGTAATAGCATTTTGAATTTCTCTTGTGGCTGACATTTTAAAACGACCTGATTTTTGTCACGCGATAACAGGCGTATTTATGAACCTATTTGCATGTAACTTGGTCTGTACATCGTACATACCAATGTCTCGACCGAGTTCGTTGGCCAGCTTCATTCGCCATCTTGTTTCAAAAGGGTTGTCATTTAAAAAAAATTAAATTTAAAATTCAAAATGAGGTATTAAAAAATTGGAAAATGAAAAAGATTTTTTTTTATGTGTTTGGCCTTGATACAAAGATTCCGGAGCAGTTTTTGTTTCTGAAAATTTGTTCTTTTGTTGATATCTTAAAAAATGGTTGATTTATAGCACTTTGAATTTCCAGCATGGCTAACATTTTGAAACGATCTTGTATTTGTCATGCGATAACACACGTATTCGCCTATTTCGATGTAAGAAGGCATGTGGATAGTATACATCAACACCTCGACCAAATTCTCTGGCCAGATTCATCAGCCATCTTGTTTCAAAATGGCGACCATTAAATTAAAAAAAATATATATATATTTAAAGTGAGGTGCAAAAAAATTAGAAATTGAAAAAGGTTTCTTTCTTAAGTATTTGATCTTGATATAAAGATTCAGGAGCATTTTTTGTTTGTCTTTACCTTAAAAAATGGCTCAGATATAGCAGTTTCAATTTCTATTGTGGGTGACATTTTGAAAAATCTGATTTTTTGCATGCGACAGCACTCCTATATATTAACCGATTCCGATGTGAGTGAGCATGTGCACAGCAATTACTAAGGTCTCGACCAAGTTCACTGCTTAGCCTCATCCACCATGTTGTATTAAAATGACAGGCACTTTAAGAAATTGCCGAATTTGGCAGCCAAATATAAGTTACTTTAAAGAAAAGCAGCTTGGATAAAGCTGACTAATTTCGCGAAATTCTCATTCATTATATTGATAAAAATTAGTATTGAATCTCCTATATTCGGTTTCCACTAAATTGAGCTTCGTGTGTTTGCATGATATAAGTTGGCTTTTTTTAAAATAAGGATTATGAAAGCTACCTCTTCCTCCCGGCACTGGCCGGAAGGACTTTTTGT